>SJYW01011746.1:422793-519585 GCA_006410735.1 Raphicerus campestris
TTAGGATTGACTGGTTTGATCTCCTTGCAGTCCAAGAGACCCTCAAGAGTTCTCCAGCACCACAATTTGAAAGCAACTGTCTATGTTTGTCATAGCTTTCCTTTCAAGAAGCAAGCATCTTCTAACTTCATTCAATATAATGCTTATTCACCAAGGCATATTCAACATCCCATAATGCTTATTAAATAGCATCCTCCTCTCCACTGAGTCCTGTGGCAGATATTTCACCTGTATTGGATACTTCATCCTTACAAGTAGCCTTATAAGATAGAGTATTACCCCATTTCTACAGTTAAGGAAACAGAGGCTCAGGGATGCTAAATGTCTTGTCCAGAGTCATGCTGCTACTTGGAAAAACTGATGTTCAAGTCCAGAAATCCCAATTCCCATCCAGATGGCTGCCTACAATGCCACACTTGCCATCAGAATCATGTGGAAGAAATATTCACAGCACTCTTCACAGAAAGCCTTACCTTTATTACATCTGGGAGCTTTGTAGAAGTATCTTGAGATGCTTAAAAAGGAATGTCACTTGCTTGATTTAGCTGAATATCTATTTTCCTGTCACTACTTACCTCATAAGGGTGCAAAACACATGAAGTCCCGACTGCAATGCTTTATAGTGTTCATCTAAAATGACTAAGAGTTATTTCATATTTGGCAGAGATTAGTACATTCTGTCAGCCTGAAAGAATTTTTGGCCAACAGGTTTTATTTGGATCCACAGTTGTTAACTATTAGAGATGTCTGAAGAAACACTCAGATCGGGCTGGTTGAAATATTTAACTAATGGCCGGAGACGACTGAAACTGAGAATCTCTAGTTCTGTCATGTCACTGGCTACCCGAAGCAAAGAAGAATTTAATTTTCTCTCATCATTCAGGAGATAGATTTTGGGAAGATTAAACCTTTCTGTTCTAAGATGTGCTAAGTGGCTGATACTGTTTTGCAGATTTAGACTCTCTATCCTGTTGAAGGATTTATCATTTATGAGAAAAAGTCCAGTGAGTTGTATTACTTAGAAATTTCATTTAACTCCTGGCAACAAAGATCAGAAAGACAGTGATTTCTTTATTTTCATAAAAGAAACCTGGAGGCAGGCAGTTTAGGGCTTGTGTGGCAGTTCTACCAGGTCATCAACAGCCCAAAGTCCTTCTAGCTTTCTATCAACCATTCCAGTAGCTTCTACTATCAACATGGTTTCTCAGTCCTTGTTAGGGGCTGGGGCTCCAGCTAGTGTTTCTACATTTCAAGGAAGCAGGAGGAAGGAAGCAGGGCAAAAGAAGACCTAAGAGCTGTCTGTTGCCTCCTTACAAAGCCTTCTCAGACTTACACAAAGCTTCCTATCTTCAAGGGAAGCCAAGTTTCTTTCTTCTTGTTCTTAGCCAATAAAAACTGAGCTTTCTTACTAAAGAAAAAAAGAGTGAATGGGTATTGAATAGTTGACTGAGTATCTCTTGCAGTTACCAGAGATAAAAGACTCCC
Source organism: Raphicerus campestris (assembly GCA_006410735.1). NCBI lineage: Eukaryota > Metazoa > Chordata > Mammalia > Artiodactyla > Bovidae > Raphicerus > Raphicerus campestris. The sequence continues at coordinate 424,279 of SJYW01011746.1, forward strand.
TGTTCACTTGGAACCATCTTTGGGTGGATTCCAACCATGGATTCATAAACTTTTAGAAAGATCAACTAGTCCAACACCTGCCTCTTAAAGTTTAAGAAATGGAGGGCCAGAAAAGTCACTGGACCTGGCAAAGACAGTAACGGCAGCGTGCATTAGAGCTTGGACTGGAAATGAGGCCAGAGGTTAGGGTGCCAGGGGTCAGGTACTTGGTGAGGGCTCTCTTCCTGTACTTCCTGAATGGCCATTCCTTGTAGCGTAGGCACAAAGAGAGAGAAACGGTCCTATTTTTATAAATGCGTTAATCCCATTTTAGGGGCTCCACCCTCATGACCTTATTTAACTTTTATTACCTCCCAGAGGTCCCACCTCCAAATTCCATCACATGGGATTAGGGTTTCAACATAGAAATTAGGGGTAGGGGAACTAGACACAAATATTTGGTCCATAGCACCCACTCACCACTAACTGCTCCAGGCTTCTACCTCAAGGCAGCCCCCTTGGATTGAAGGCTGCCTGGCAGACGGTGTGGAAGGACAGACTAGGAGCCACGCCCCCATGAAATGAGATTGGTTACAAAGAGAAGGGGCGGGGCTGACCATGTTCAGTGCCTCCCCCAGGAGAGGGCTCTTTTCTCCAACCCCTGCAGGTACAAGAGGAAGCAAAGCCAGGAAAGACCAGAGGCTGTCATCTAACAGGCTACTCCAAACAGAGCTTCTTCCACGTGAGACTAGAGAAGATCCTCCTCAACACCTGTGTTTATCTGTATCCTTCATGCTTCCTTCCTGGTGTTCTACACAGCGACCCAAGGGCACCCTCCCTGACCTGCTGTGAGACTCACTATGCTGTTGAGTGTGAACAAGCCTGGAAAGTAAGACCCCGAAAGGTAAGGAGACTTGTTCCACATCACACAGCAAGTTGGGGACCAGCTGAAAGTGGCCCCACTTTTGGAGTTTTCTCTACTCTTGGCTGCCTGTCTGACGAAGCCACTGTACACCACCCAGCTAGAGACCTCCTGGGGCACTGGAAGAGCTGGCAAGATTTTGCTGGATTTAGATGGCTGCCCTTGCAGTTAACAAAAGTCTCTGAGGGTACAGGATACTCAGGACAGGATACTTTGTGACAATGGCTGGTGAGCTGGAGAATTAACTGGTCAACAAACATTTTCAGTCACCTTCTGGGTACCAGACTATTAGTGGGATAAAGTCGTTACAACAAACAAACAAACATACTCCTAATAGTTGAAAGTTGTCTGAGCCTAGTAGGGAAGGCAGAGAAGAAGANGGACAGGGAGGCCTGGCGTGCTGCGATTCATGGGGTCGCAAAGAGTCGGACACAACTGAGCAACTGAACTGAACTGAAGTGACCCAGTCCCCAAAGAATTGATACTTTCGAACTGTGGTGCTAGAGAAGGCTCTTGAGAGCCCCTCGAACTTCAAGGAGATCAAACCAGTCGATCCTAAAAGAAATCAACCCTGAATATTCATTGGAAGGACTGATGCTGAAACTGAAGCTCCAGGTACTTTGGCCATCTGATGCAAAGAGCCACCTCATTGGCAAAGATCCTGATGCTGGGAAAGATTGAGGGCAGGAGGAGAAGAGGGCAGCAGAAGATGAGATAGATAGCATCACTGACTCAATGAACATAAATATGAGCAAACTCTGGGAGATAGTGAAACAGGGAAGCCTGATGTGCTGCGGTCCTTTGGGTTGCAAACAGTTGGACATGACTTAGAGACTGAACAACAGCGACTGCTTTGTTATGGCAGCCTTAGCAGACTAATGTGACTCTGTACTCTTTTCCTAGTCATCCATTCTCCTTTATTCCCAACTTCTCTGCATTTTCTTACTTCCATTCCTACAAAATTTTGTCTGTCTCTCTGCTCTGTACAGGGAGGTTTTAACACGCAGCAATTGCATAAGTAAAAATAATGGCATAAACATGCACCATAAACAGTTTCTGTAACTAAAAGGGATACTCACAAAAATTAAAACAAACAATAGCATTCAATGTCAGAAAGGACTTGATGCAACAAACCCACAAACTGTCGATGGCAGTATAAATTAGAAGAAATGTCTGGGTGGCAATTTGGCCACATATACCAAATTGAAAATTAAAAAAAACCCAAAACAACAGCAGGGAATGAACTGCAAACAACCAGTAAGCATGTGAAGAAAATGTTCAACCTCACTAGCAATCATGGAAATAAAAGATATAAAAGAGGAACAATCTATTGATACTAGGTATCCAAATTGTAAATTGTGCTAAATGACAAGTTAATAACAGTATTTATTAAAAAGCCTTCAAATCATGCAATTCTTTTGTCCCAGCAGTTCCATTTTGATGAGATTTACCCTAAAGGATATAATACTGGAAATAATAATGTGAAAATATTCATTGCATTATTTTTAAAGGGAAACAATGTAAATGTCCAGTAATAGGGCTAAATAATTTATACATATGATGGAATGTTTTTCAAAAATTATTCAATGATAAAAGTTTTTTTCATTATACAATGTCAGATGGGGAAAAGGTTCACAAAACTGTTTATAAGACAATTACTGTTAAAAATGTATGCATATGTCCCATAAATATTCTACAAGATGCACATCAACACCACAGTTTCTGATAGTAGACTTATAAGTCATTTTTTCCTTTACTCTTCTGAATGTTTTACAGTGAGGATGGATTACTTTTTTAAAATTTATTTTTATCTGCAGAATAATTGCTTTACAATGTGTTGGTTTGTGCGGTACAACATGAATCAGCCATAAGTATACATAGATCCACTCCCTCTTGAAATGGACTACTTCTTAAATTAGAGAACCAACACATTCTTTTAAAAACAGGAACCAGAAGGGATGGAAGAGAAAAGAAAGACAAGGAAGGGGAAAACAGGATGACTCATAATTGGGAAGAAGGTGACGTCACAAGAATCCAAATCCAATGCCTGCTGGCATCACAAATGGACAAACATTTAGGTGTTTAAAAAGTGCTTGTGGAAATGACACTTACACAAGCTGGTTAGTAGTCCTGAGGCATTCTAACTACTTAAACAACAAGAGGTTTGAGTTTGGACCAGATGGCAGCTTCCCTCACCCTACTAAAGTCCCCCCAGGAGAAGAAAGCGCTGGACATGAACAGAACGCATTCTGACTTCAGATCAGAGCTCTGAAGACCTTGTTCTCCTTTCATCTTAATTTGCAGTTGCAGAGTCTTAAAGGAAATGAGATACTGCCTTCCCAACCTGTGATAAGAGAGTCTGGACACCATCACTTCTTCTGCTCCTCCAAAGGGTCCTTGCCCTAGTTTGGGTGATCAAAGTCAGGCACCGCCTGGGATCGCTTTCCTCAGCCCACAGCTGTGCAGCAGAACTGGTGTTGGGACATTAAAGGAACAACAAGGGCAGCTTCAGATAAGCACTCACTCTGCTCCTCCCCATGTGAACAGATTGAGTGGATATCAAGAGCCACAGCATGTGAGGGGAGGGGTGCGGTGATGGAAGATAGAGGAGCTGGCTTTTTATCTGCCCTTCAAAGTCCAGCCACTTGATTATGACAGAGTCACCCTGGGCTTCTAATCAATACAGTGAGACAGTCATGCCAGGTCTTCCCAAAGGTGGGCATTGGACTGATGGTCTCTGCTCCCCCTGAAAATCTGTGAGTCCAAAGGCCATGTGCCTGGAAGGGCACATGTGCTGCCTGTGAAAAAGCATCCCACCCAGAGATGTGAGACACCCAGATTCAACAGAACGCAGGACCTACGCAGCTCTCCTCCAATGAACACAGCTTTCTCAGACTTGAAAGAAAAAACAAAAAAACAAAATCATTAAGTCTGGGGTATCAGATAATCCCAAATTCAAAGACTATATCCCAACTTGCACTCATGCAAAGTGAATTTTCAGCATTTTCAGATGCTTTCTGGAATCTATCTTTGTCCCAGAAAAGTTCAGTGATACAGCTGAGCCTGGCATTATTTTCTGGACATGAGACTGCATGGGAAGTGGGAAGATAAAGAAGGCCGATACAGAGAGACTCTACCTCCTGATACTGGAATAATTTTGAAAGACTTAATTTCACTTGAAGCTAACACTTCGGGTTTTCATCCAAGTGAGGCCTTGGGCTCTTCATCTGCCCTTGCCCTGGCTACATCCTTCCTTCTCTTTCCTCTGATGCTATTCTTCCACGGGTACTCTCTCACTCACCTGACACGGCCATGACTGGCATAGCACTTCTTTTGGCTGATAACTCCCCTCCACCCCAATCACTCACATGTAGATCTTGGATCTGTGCAGAAATATAATAATAAATTGACTCTGTCGAATGCTTAAGGAGTCTACATTACGAAAATACCATTCTAGTGTCTCTGTCATGAACAAGAAGCCTATCAAGACCAGAAGGCCCATTTGAAGCTCTGAAAATGTTTCGGTATTCTTCAAACAGGAAATCTTTCAATAATACTAAGAGGTGACACTCTACAATGAAGTTCTCACGCTGTATGTATTTTTTCATTCGCCTGTTTCCTCACAGGAGCCATCCTCTCCTCTACTGTCATAGCTCTTTTAGGACTTAAGTCATAGAAGATGGAAAAACCTTCCTGCGCCAGCTCCTTGTTTTTCTGGGTGGAGGATGACTGCAGGCAGAGAGAAGCCATGTTCACCTAGACTGTGTGATGCATCACACAAAACAAGTTTGCTCCTCCGGGTTTTCAAGCACCTCTTCTCCCAACCCCACTAAAATGAATGTAAAATAGTGGGCATATGGTTTGTGAACAAAAGAAACTTTGTATTACAATACCAATTATGATGCTGTAGTTGGATCATCAGAACTATTCTTTTGGAAGAAAAGCAGCACAATGAAGAGACGGAGAAGTTCAGAAATCACTTTGCGGGGCACCATCTTGAAAGCCAAAACATTTCTTTCTAAACAAAAGTATACATACAGCCAGGAAGTGTTTATAAATATCAAAAAGTGTTCCTGCAGCAAGCATTATATTAGGCATTGATGAAGGAAGACTACACATCCAAAATACTTTCGATCATGAATTTAACTGGGGCAAGGGTACCCAAGATAAAATGTGCAAACATATCATCAGACTTTGAAAGAGGCAGATGATCAACAATCTTGCCAGAATTCTATAAACAAAGCTTTGATTTACCTCTGAGCAAAGATCCATTATAAGTAATCATCAACGATTGACTTGCTTTGTGAGTGATTTTTCCCTGTGTTGCCCAGTTAATGTTGCAAATCTAACTTGTATCACATATTAGATGGAATGACAGTTTCCCAAATCTGTGGAGTCTAAAACAGGAGAGAACAGCATTTTAATCAATGGTTCTGCTGCTCACTGTACAACTGTAAACTCCAGTAAGCACATGCTTTCTAAAAATATTCAGGGAGGAAATAAGGACACAAGGAACTCTACATAATAACCAATTATCCAGAAAAAGAAGTGAAGCATTGCAGATCTATAAAACTTTGTGTATATAATCCACTCTTTGCAACCTGATGACTTTCTAAGTGGAATTAAATAATAATTAGAATAATCAATGGGTAGTGCGTACACACCTATTCATGCACATCTGTGACCCAACTTTTGTTCATGAAAATTTAATTGTATGAAAACTACAAAAATCTGCAATGTTACTTAAAATTGGGCAGGAGACTGGAGTATTTCTTCCATTAGCTGCCAATGACTAAATTTTCCCACATGTCTAAGGCTTAGATGGACCGAGCTGTAAATAGTAGCTTCTTGGGGTCTTCCACGCCCTCGCCACCACAGATCACCCCTGCCCAGCTATAAGAACTTGGGTAGGACTAGACTACCCTTTCACAATACCTCTCAAACCACAGTGAAGCAATTAGCTGTATAAGTATACACAACAATACACATGTGGATAAATGTATATCCTTGGTTGGTTGTTTCCCCTACCAGTATAGTAGGAAATTCTCTGTGTTCTATTCCTTGAGTCACATAAACATTGAATAAATATCTGTTGAATGAATAAGTTGCAGTTACTGCTTCATCCACCTTAGTAAAAAACCGTCACTGAGGAAACCTGGAAGAATTAGGTATTTCTGAAAGCTCTACAGAAACAATTCAGCTTTTGTCCCTGGGACATCAGGCCTGTACCATTCTCTAAGGGAGCCCAGTCATTCCCATGTTCTTTACCCAACACTCAGACATTGATAAGAATATTTTTCCAAATCCCCAATCCTTTCTTTGTACAAACCCACTGGTTGAAGTTAAATTCTTTTGTTATTAATTCTTGATACCTTTCATAGAGCCCAGGGAAACAACTTCTAACTAAAGTGATTCTCAGTAGAATATATACAGTGAAATATGCCACATCATAAAAGAAAACCAAATGATTTAAGACAATGTTGCAACATGGCAACTGCAAAAATGTAATTGGCATTTCAATCACGTTGGCCACTTGTGGTGTCTCATTTGGGGACACCCCACAAGTGTTCCTAACATTCATGTAATCTGTTGTTTATCAAGATAAGAGGAGGTGGCATCCCACAGGCAGCAAGACTAGAATGGAACCGTGTGCTTCTGATATGGAGAGTGGTCACTCCCTCTGCCATGGGGGATGGGGCTGCCGAATCTCAGGGGCTGCCTTAAACAAGAATCAGCGTCTTCCCATCTTCAGGGCTCGTCTTCAGGGCTCATGCTACCAACAGTCATACCCTTCACTTTTTGCTCCATCTGTCCTAATCTCTTCTTTCCATCTCATGCTTTCTACTCACTCACAGCGACACTTACTTCTGACTTCCTCCTTCTTTCTCTATGGCTCCTAGTTTCCAGTAATCACACCAGTTAATCAACCAGCTCTATACTGTGAACTCGGATTGCCCCGGGAGATGTGGACAGGTTCAGTGACCATCCTCCATGCTGGGTAAAGTTCTTGTGTGGCTCCTGTCAAGGGCTCCTGGGCAACCTATAGATTAGTCAGGTCACAGCCATCTAGTCATCTGTCACCAGAGTGACAAGATAATGAAAGTTAACTAGGGCCACGTGGCCTTGGATAGTAACCCTTTGGAAAAAGCAGGCTATCTTGACTCAAGAACCAAAAACTAGTTCATTTTAAAAGCAATCTAACCACTAAATTTGGGATGCAGAAAAGTTCCTTATTTTCTCAAATGGAATAACAGGTGTTCGGATTTTGCCGATTTCTCTATTTTAGTCTACTAGTCTCTTTTATGTTTGCAACTTTAAAAAAAAGCAGTGGAAGCAAAGATCAAAATGCCATGGTATAAATACGAAATCAGTAACTGAGTCCTTTGTTCTAATATTGACTTTTCACCCTTTAAACCCATTTTCTCATTCTATTTTTCATCAGAACTCTGCTGCTCCCAAGTACAAATATAAATGGACAAAGGCCTGAGAATTGTGCTGAGAACTGCAGAAAGTAGTTGAAGTTCACATTTGGACCATATCCAGTTTTCTGCCATCACAAAACTCTATTCAGTCTCTCTACATAGAAGCAGCAGATTATGTAAAGAAAAGAACAAAACTTTCCTTTTATCTGCTTTTCAATTTACTATGTATGAGTATTTTTGTAAAAAGTTACTTTGCTAGATTTCTAGTGGTCATGTATGTCTCAGTTATTTGTAAAACTGGCTTCACAAGGTTTTAAGTTAATAAAAATATGATTACCTTATTCTAAATCTGAATCATTTTCGTTCAGAAAAAAATCTTGCTAAGTTGGTCATTTTTCTGTGGCCTGAGCTCCAAAGAGTAAAATTTATGAGCATAGCAGGGGAAAAAAAACTTGGAAAGAAAAAAAAAGTAAATTCTTCAAATAAATAAATAAGCTGATTTACCATTTGGAATATTATAAGTATGTTTATTTCATACTTTTGGAATATGAAAAACAGAAAATTCAAGATTAGGAAGAGTATTCTTTGCGCAAGAGCACTAAATGTGTCATCAGCAGAGTTTATCGGTTTATAATTAGGAGAATTTAGGCACCATCAAAGAACTGTTACAAAATAACACAATAAAGCTAAGACCCTAGTCTCAGTAGATTTACATGAGGGCAAAAAAAGGAACAAACTCACTTTTTCCAACTATGGGAAAATTAGGGCGAAAAGCAATTATCCCCTATGATAAATGAGCCATTCTGAGTTGGGAAATCAGAGCATCTCCCTGTTTCATGTACCCAGTTTGAGCATTTTCTACTCTTTGCTGCAAGCTGTTTCTTTCATCTTTCAAACACAAGAAAATTAAAGTCGTACTATTGAGGACATATGAGAAAGCCAGTCTTGGAAGCAGTGAACTACGATGATGTATTACTGTAGCACTTTGATATAAAATCAGAAAGAGACTCAGCTTGAAAAAGCATACTCCTGTTTTCATTTAAAGCTAAGTTTATGTGTAGGAGGAAGACACATTCTGAACGGCTCACGAAGGTAAGCGGTCTAAGGCCGGCACAGACCTTTGAGGCGATTTGCTGTGAGTTGTCATGATAAACCCACACCCAGGGTATCATCAATGAGCACTGCTCTAAGAAACCAAGGTGAGAAGTGACAAGTGGAACCATTTTGTTACATCCTGCATTTATTTAAGCAAACCGAATGTGTAGAGATAGGAAATTAAAGCGTTATAATGTTTTACAAATACAGAAAGAAGACAGAATAATAATACCCTGGAGAGAGTGCGTCTGAGCATGAGGCTTCATCACAGGAGAACACTTGCAGGGGCCACTCGGGAGCCATGGCCGATGCATCCATCTGTCACTCTTGTTCTGACATCGTTCAAATGGTTTCAATAGATAAGTCAGCAATCTTCTCTTACACAAATGATAATACTAATGATCATGGTAGCCTTGAAGGGTTTGTGAGTAACTGTCCGTACATACACGATGCTCGGCTGAATGTGTTATTTCAGTGCTGCTGTACATTATGCAGGGGAAATAACGGCATATTACACAATTACTGTGACATCCACTAAAATGTGAACTAGTTTGCATAGGTTAGTCCTTTGGGCAGCACGATGTTGCTCTAGTCCACCAAGGCTTAAAGATTCACAGTGTAGAGGAAAAAATATGAATTAAAGCATTTCTACTAAAATATATTTTAATAGCTGGTGTTAACAATTTGCATAACAAAAGCCAAATTATATTAATAATGTATCATTCTGTAAGCTCCTTTATTTTAAAACATGAAGTGTTTTCTATAAAACTGTAGGCTCTCAAAGTTAGTACAATCTTGCAAATTAATCATCAACCACAATTCTACATATTTTGAAGCAAATAGAAACCAATCTGCACAAGGATTCAAGTTCATGTTTTAATCACAGGTCAAAGAGCAGAGATTCCAAACCCTGACTGTAATACACTTGGTGCTGCTTATAAATGCTCAGCTGTTCATTGTATGAACACTAAAGAAGGGAACTACGATGTAGTTTTCTTTTTTCCTTCAAAGTAAATCATTTCTAACAGCAACTGGATTACAAAGAAGTGTATACTATGCAAATTGAATACCATATATCAAACACAAAAAGCATATGGAATTCCCATGAAGATATGGAAGTAACAATGACAACTGGGGTGCAGGTTTGCCCCAGGGGTCCTTCCAGGCTTGTGGATCCAGTAGTCTAAGCATCAGGGAATGTTGGCTACAGAAGCATCATACAATGTCTTGATTTTCTTGAATCAGTGCTAGTGGACAATTGCCTGGAAAGAACCTTTAATGGGTGTGGAATACTTCAAAAAGAGACTTTCATTTTAGCATTCTTCACTTGGTTTACAGAGCTTCTTATTAACTAAAGCTTTCTCACCTCCATGACAAGTTACCCCAAACAACCATACTCTAGCCACTTTCAGATTATCAAAAGCAAATAGCTAAGGTATAATGGATTTATGAAGTGAATTTCATTTTTGAATTCAGCCTTATAACATAATTCTTCTAATTTACAATACGTATTTTAAATCTCAAACCTAAAGTTTATGTTTATGCATCTAAATCCACAAAGAAACTTTCAGAAATAGACGAAAGAAATCAGTATTATCTAAAGTTCTAAACCTCTAGAGGTAAAACACAGTCATCACCTTTCCTAACCCTCAGGAGCATCTCACTTCTCCACCATAAAAATACCAATAATCATATAATAAAATATTACTATAGAATAGGCAGAAGCTTGCTTGCTTACTTGGTTTTCTTTCCAAGACCATAATGAATAAACAAGGGTAATCAAAAAGGCACCAATATTTTTTATCTCTATATAATGTTGGTATAAACTATATTCACTTTATATAGAGAGTGTTATTAAAGGATCACACACAATTTCTTTAATCTTTTCATTAAAAAACATTCCACTGGAGATGGGCAAACCTGAAGAAAAGATGTGCCTCTTAAGCTTCCACTGTGTGTTTAGGGAAATCTCCCTCCCAAATCCCAGAGTGTTGTCAAGCTCAACACAGACAAGATAAGGAAAGAAAGACTGTAGCATGACTGGCAAAACTTTATGTTCGCCATCCTCAATAATGAGCCTGGCAGCAAGAGAGGGGCTGGTCTAATCGCATCCACATTCATAAAAGGTGCTCCTGGGAAGTGTGCTTGCAAATTCCTGTGTGGTCTCTGAGGTGGGGGAAGCCTGAGAAGATGCAGGGACAGTGTGGGGATCTGACGACCGGATAATTATTTCCAAGTGGGCTGCACTGTGGATGTGTAAACAATAAAAAGGAGACATGAAGACGTGCCTTGTCACAGGTTAGAAATAGAAAGCTTTCCCCGAGAACAAGAGTTAGCAAAAACGCTCACTACAAAAACTGACAAGGCAAGCGATATATTCGGTTGCTATGATCTGCTCAAGAGAGAGACGATCCATGTAAGTTCTGTTTTGGGAACCTTTTAAAAGCATATCAAACTGCCCTTGTGCTTTAATCAGGTTTGAGAACACATCACAATTAGAAAATCAGGTGCATGCTCTCTGTGCTTGGGCATTTACAGCCCTCTTTAACTTGATTTTTAAAAGACCTGTTTTTTTAAAACCCTTCTTGAGCCATCACACTATGTAGGATATAACTGTTGCCAAACTGAAAACAAGAGGGGCGGTGTGTGGAAAGGGGAAAAGGTGTTTGAGAATGTAGTCTTGAAAATGATGCTGTAAAAATAGCACTTTGGTTTTATATGTATTCTGTTTTCTGTATTTCTGCTGAGATGCTTAATATCCTGACAGGCTTTAATAACAGTGACAACACCATCAAATTATAGCATCAGGAACGTGTGCAACTTGTTGTCCCTTGGCCTTTATTGTAAAATAACTGCCCTCCAGTTAAATTCTGATTAGCTCTTAATTCCTAAAGGCTGGAAGCAGAAGTATCTTGCTATGCAAACATTATGTGGAGCTTAAAATTTGGGGGAAATTACTCCCCAAATAAGTATTGACTTTTACATTCAGTGAATCTGATTGTAAAATAAGTGGAAGAGAAAAACAATGAAACATCAAGCTGTTACTTTATGACTACTTCCCCATTATAATCATCATTTGAAATCAGTTTCCTTTGAGCTTCCTATAAATGTGGTACTTATCAAAAAGTGTACCCGTCCTACATTTAGTCTGCAGATTTAATCAACAACTACTCTCTTATAATCACAAAAAGTAGTCTGTCTGGGTGAAATAATAAATATTTATTTAATGGTATAATAAAACTAAGCAAGCTTGTTGCCCTCAGTTTTAATGCAAAGGAATTTTTGCAGGAAAATTCCAAGTTCTGCTTGTTTTCGTAGGTTTGTGTATAAGACACCAAAACTAGTATGGGGTTTAATCAATTGAATCACATCCGATCATTTCAATGACAGAAAATCAGGCAAGCTGGTTATGTGGTGATCTGTAAAACCCCCTCAAATAACCTCTAGTTATTTGTCTGAATTTTTCTCTTCTCAGTTTTACATCAGTGTCATATAGTATGTTGCTTGAGTGATTCATGGGGTTGCAAAGAGTCTCACATGACTGAGCAACTGAACTGAACTGAACTGAGTGTAATAAAGCTTATCTAATTACCCTTTTAGCGTGACAAAAATGAGACTATAGATTTCAAAACAATGTGCTTACTTTTCAAAGGTGTAAATGAATTAATATTTGCCTTTGGATTAATAAACTTTTCAAGAAAAGATGTTTTACAGCTTATTTTGTTAATTTCTTTGAATATATCATTAAAGCAGATATCCCCAAGGCCCATATATTTGATACATGTTTATAATTACATTTTGCTTTTTCAGTTTCATCACAGCTGTAGAGTCAGACCCTACATGACTGCTACCCTGTTGCAAGTCTCACTAACGGTACAATCAGAAAAACCCAGAGTTGCTGATGGGCATGAATCTCTCCAGTGATCTTGACTGTGGACTCCAGGTAAAAACTTCATGATGTGATGGTCATGCCTGTGAATCCAGCAAGAGCCTGCAAAGTCACTCATTTGAAAATTAAAATGTGACAACGATTTCTTTTTTACTGAACAACTTGTCAAATCTCTGGTGACATCCCCCTCTCACTTCCAAATGTGATTTAGAAAATAAAAACCAGAAAGTGGAAAGGAAGACTTTTCATTAAGCAATTTCAGTAGCTAGATTTCCATTCCAGAATCTGAATACTGTTTTCCCAGATGAGAAATCAGATCACCTGTCTCTCTGTGTGTGCAGCTGGTAATCTTTTGTTCACTGGTTTCTCCCAGCACACTTCATATTCCAGCTTTGTCACTGGCTTCGAGGAGGTTTTCTTAACTTTTAAGTCAACAGTGGCATTAAGTTAATGGAAGCTGTTCAATAAATGCCTAAATCACTTATTTGCTAGCATAGACATCTATGTTCTAAGGTGTAAATCCTTCAAAACTAGAGTGCAATGCGGCAGGAGAATCTCAAGCAACTTTTCAAGTTATGCTTTTCTGCTGAGCTGGCATCTAGAGGGTAGGGCTTTTAGGTGTCGGCCACACTTTTTGTTTGAATAACAGGAACAGGGCAGTGCAGCTGCCTATATTACAGAAGCTTGAACCTACATGACATGCAACAGGGTGAAGGCTATTAGTATTTGGGAAATAACATAGATGACCTTAAATTTTGCCCTTTGCAGAGCAGCTGTGAAGTTATTTGGTCCTGACATTCTATGGAGCCAAGCGTGTACTTAGGTTCATAGAATGTAAATGGAGAATAGGATATGCCTTGGTACAAATGAGAAATAAATAGGCCCAAGTCGGCCCAAGGAACAAGGAAATTTCTTTGTTCTTTGAAAGTTTCTAGATCCCTAAGGCCACCAGTCAATATAATTTTAACAGAACTGTCATTCTTCCGCTGCTTACATTTATTATATTTAGGCAATTTTCACTTGAATTGGAAATTGCCTTGTGACTCAAAAGCTAAATAGTTTTTAAATTATCAGCTGTGTTATTGAATTAGGAGGACTGGCTTCTGGTGATTCCAAAGTGACAGCTAAGAAGTTTCATATATTTGTGACATTTAAGGGACAATCAACATCTCTATTAAAGTTTACAAAAATATGTTTTCCCAGAAGGGTTCAACAGCCAATCAACAGAAACCATTAACACAACTAGCAGCACCAGGTCTCCAGACTTAATTATTTGTTTATACCAATTACCAAAAATGCTGCTGTTTTTCAGCCCAGAAGTCATCCCTTCTTCCTGCGTATCTAATTGTCAAAGGAAGGATAGATTATTGTAAAATAACTGCCAAGTTGTCTTAAAAGTATCTTCTATCTTTTAAAAAGATCGGGTTTAGTATACATTAGAACAAAGCTCAAAGGGCAAGGAGAAATGATTAATTAACAAACTCAATGTAATTCGCTGGAAGCATTCCGGTTTTTCCAGTTCTCTGCACCGTGCCGTACATCCAGCCGTCGTCAATGGGCTGCACGTTGACGATGTAGTCACCATCTCTGAAGGAGACTTCATCTTCATCCTGGGCACTGTAATCGTACATGGCTCGGTAGGTCCTCTGAGAAAGGAGAGATGGGGTCACACAATGGACACCAAGACAGTCAAGGCTACAAATGCCAGCTGCGACAAACCAGCCCACACATAAAAGGAACTACCAGGAACCTTTCCACGCACATCTATTTCTGGAGCCTCCTGTCCTGATTGTATTCATTTCAAGGTTACTAGTCTGGCAAAAGGGGTAATATTGTGGACCAGAGCAAGCCACTAGATACAAGAGCTAGCTGTCCAAAAGTAAGCTTTGAGCATTTGGAACTCTGCTCCATGTTACGTGAGAGCCTGGATGGAGGGCGGACAGTTTGGGGGATATGTATGGCTGAACACTTCCGCTGTTCACCGGAAACTACAACATTGTTAATCGGCCATCTCCCAATACAAAATAAAAATCTTTTTTTAAAAAGTAAGTTTTGAAGCAGTAAAGCCACTCCCCCAGCTTCAGATAAGCCCAGAGACCTTAGATTATGTAGATTCTCCCCTAGTCCACATTCTTCAGAGAACAAAACCCACCACAGTGGCAGACAGGCCCAAGTCACTGCCAAGTCATTACAACCATCGGTCCCCTGGCAGAGGTGATGAACTTTACTTAAAAATTTTGTTTCTACTTTAAAATATTTTTTTAAAAAAGAAAAAAATCCATAATATACTCAATAGGATTTTGTATCACATAATAGGAGACATTTAACATATAAATGTCATGAATATTGAGATACATATAATTAAATTTTTGTTATAATGAGTTGAGTCTTACTATATTTGTTTTCATTTGAGGCCAAGGATTTAGCTAACAATATCAGACAACCTCAAAATCAAGTGCATTAGTAGACTGAGGAAATTGGTTGAGATGCAAGAATTTTAGAGTGATTAAAGATTCCTTACCACCTGTTAAAGGAAATAAGTCATAGACGTGTGATGTATAGCACAGGGAAATAGTCAATAATATTATAATAATTCTGTATGGTACACAATCTATAAGAATACCAAATCACTATGTTGTATACCTGAAACTAATATAGTATTAAAGTCAACTATACTTTTACAAATATATGTTTTAAAGGTATCTTACAAGCTGTTTAGAAGGGCCACCTATTTCTAAGGACACAGACAAAGGCCAAGAGACTGTGTCAGGAGCTTGAGAAGCAGTTTCATCATAAGACCCCAAACTGGACTAACTGGTCTAGAAGTCTGCTCCCAAGTCTTCCATTCAATGAATGAGTCAGCACTCCAAGATTTCCAAGAGGAGAACTCAAAGACATATGTTGACCGTATCATTTAGGTTTCCATGGCCATTCTGATTAACTATTTAATATTTGTGCTTTTTTATTGAATGAAGACCGTGGTTGACTATTTCCAATCATGAGGTAACAATGAGGACAGAATCCTGGCAGAGTCTTACTGTGTTTCATTGTTCACATGTTTTCACATCACGCTTTCCCGTCTCCATGGTTTACCTCTATCCTCTACTTCCTTAGAAGAAGCTATATAAATGACAACACATCATCATTTACATTTTATGTAAAAAATGAACCGTATTCAATCCAACTGTACTCCATGTGCTTTCATATTCTGGAGATAAACTATGAAGACCAGGGAAGGAGGAGCACTTCAAGTGGGCACTTACTAGATTTGGTGAATGCTGCATTGACCTCACGGATGACAGGCTGGCCTGATGCATGTACCCATACCCTTGAGAATGGCTTTGCTGGTAGGCTCCAGGAAGAACAGGTGCTGGACGTTAAACAGACACATACACACAGAATCCTTAAAATGAGCCTCAGAGCACCCATCCCAAGCCCCCAAGTAGCCCCATGCTCAGCCAGACAATTCTGGAACAAAACGCCATTTTCAGTGTCATGTGAAATTTGAGCAGTGATGTTATAAGTGACCTCTAGGGTACTATAAATTTCAGTCATTAAGGGCACATATATAGGTAACCAGTGTAACATGCAATCAAATATATGTTAGAAATGCTTGTAATGCTCTATTGCAGATGCTCTATATTAAAACAACACAAATAACAAAAATTCCCATAATCTCTTAAACAAATCATGTTTTCACTTGGCTGTATGATCCTTGTAGGCATTTTCCAAAATAAAAATAAGAAATTTAAAGGAATTTATAGCAAAGACTTACTGTATAGCATAGGGAACTATATTCAATATTTTATAATAACCTAGAAAGGAAAAGAATCTGAAAAAGAATAGATTTGCATGTATATGTATAACTGAATCACTGTGATGTAAATGTGAAACTAACACAACATTGTAAACCAGCTATATGTCAATTAAAAAAAAAGAAATTTAAAGGAATTTAATTGGATTTTCAAACCAGTGACAGGATATAAGTGTTTTCACAAAATATTGAATACTTAACAATAGATGCTTTCAGTATTTTGAGACATACTGCTGAATGTTACCTTTACAAAGACGGTCAACATAGCATATGTTTAGAAACAAATGTTTGTTAAGCAGTTAATAATAAGTCTGTACCCTTAAAGAAAATTTTATTTAGAATATATGGATATTTATGAGTCATATAAGAATCATTTTATTTTGGCTATAAATCCGTTGAATAATGTTACAAAACCTTAGGAACCAAACCACATAGACATTAAACTTCTACATTAAAAAAAGAGTATTCACTTAGTCTGTGCTAGTCTCACACTAGTTAGTGACATTCAAAAGACACATTTCCTGTTTTGAAGAAAACAGAATTCTGGAGAAACTAATACAGAAGCTAGAGGCAGTGTGTATTTGTACTCAGAATCACAGGCTATACATGAAGGTATTTCAGTAGGCATTCCCTCCATCATAGTAAAACTTGTATGATACAAGTCCTACAAAAACTAACAATAGATTGTCATATTTGTTCAATCGGGTTGAGTATATAAAGTAATTATAATGGTTGATTTACTCAGGACAGTATAATAAAAGAATAAAGCAGATGTTATTCTTGGGTATTATGAATAAGTACTATTTTATAAGTGGCATACTCATTCTAATGATATATGAGAACATCAAACTTTAAAGAAGTTTAATCAGGAAGTTACAAATCATTAATGTATTCTCCATATAATAATGATACTAGGTTAAATGGACATTTTTAAAGTAGTTCTTGAAATAATGACTATTATAATGTTGTAATGTTGTTTATTTAATGTCCTTCTAGAGAAAGCACTTAACTTGGATTGTAGTATATTTTAAAGTTATCAAACATCAAATACTTCAGAAAATAGCACTTTTTAACATAATCAACTCAATTTAAATGTTTAATGTTAATAGATGTCAAGGATGTTGTCAAAATTCACTCATGAAGAAAATATAATTTCCATAAATATCTAGACCTAATTAATTAGCTGAGTAAAAAAGCTTTTCCTTGTGTCTAAAGCAGAAAGCACTGACCACTCATTTATTTTCTCCCTTGACTATCAGCAAATATTTAAAAGACTTCATGTGTGCATAGAGCTTACTACGCTTCCTGTCACTTGGTAAGCCTGCATGGATGTGAACAATTTTCACTGTCCACTACATTCAAAGCATGCAATCATTAGAGAAGTGACAAAACCAGTTGTCTTCCTATAGCTGTGATGGCCTTGGACATTTATCCTTTGTCCAATTAAAGAAATGGCTCAGGATACTTAAGGCATCTCCTTAAACACATATTAATCAGTGACTACAACTGCATCCCCAGGCTAGCACTTCTGGACTGGGTTTTTATACACTTAAACAATTTCTTCATTATTATCTTGATCTGTATGTGAATACTTAAGTTTAAATAAGTAACCCTTAATTAAAATTAAAAATTAAACTCTCAATCCTTTGTCATACTATTTAACTATGATCTTTAAATTCTGATGTACAGAGTCAAGCATAATCATCTTAAAATATTTTGGGGAAAAAAATCAAGAAAGGACAATGATGAAAAAATTCTTAAATATGCTATCTCATAGTCTGTAACACACTTAAATTTACACAGGTTTAGCACCCACCAGTAATGAAAACTCAAGAAATGTTGTTTAAAAGCATTCTCTAGATTCAGAACCATAATTTGAAAATATACATGTACTCCAATGTTCACTGCAGCACCATTTACAACAGCCCAGATACAGAAGCCACCTAAATGCCAATCAGCAGAGGAATGGACAGAGATGTGGCACATATACACAGTAGAATATTACTCAGCCATAAAAATGGAATTGTGTCACATTCAGAGGTGTAGACGGATTTAGAGACTGTCATAAAGAGTGATGTTAAGTCATAAAGAGAAAAACAAATATCATATATTAACACACATATGAGGAATTTAGAAAGGTGGTACAGATAGATTTATTTACAAAACAGAAATAGAGTCACAGATGAAGAAAACAAACTTATGGTTGTCAAAGGCAAAAGGAGAGAAGACTAAATTAGGCGATTGGGATTAACATATATACACTATCATATATAAAATTGATAATAAAGACCTATTGTGTTGATCAGGGAACTCTACTGAATATTCTTTAATAACCTATATGAGAAAAAGTCTAAAATCTAGAAAAGAATGAATATAAGTATAACTGATTTACTTTGTTATACACCTATAACTAACACAACATTGTAAACCAACAATACTCCAATAAAAATTATTTTTAAAAGTGTTCTCTAATTTTGGCATTTAAAAATGAAGTAAATTTGCTGCTGCTGCTGCTAAGTCACTTGTCATGTCCAACTCTTAGCGACCCCATGGACTGTAGCCCACCAGACTCTTCCATCCATGGGATTCTGCAGGCAAGAGTCTTGGAGTGGGGTGCCATTGTCTTCTCCAGAATTAAACTTATGCCTACTCAATTGTTCAAATCTGACCTCCAAAAGGAATCTGTAGCTACTGTGAAATACAAAGGGAGAAGAAAATATTTATCCTAAACATGCATGAGTTGGAAAGAACAGAAGAGTTTAGAACGAGAAATTTCTGAGTAAATACAAACTACTTTGTCCTTATGGTCTCTCCTCACTTTTATTGATTATTTTCATCTCCCTCTCTGGCTATATTATTTAACACAAGTACTTTTGGGGTTATCAAACTTGTTATCTACCTTATACTTGGTACAATAAAAGATTTTTTAGGAAGCTCCTATTAGCACTATAAAAATATAACTGAAAGCTCAGAAGAATCAACTTACTAAAAGCAAATGCCTATTTAAAAGCAGACACAAACATTGCTTTTTTATTGTTTTGCTACATGAATTTTTTTTATGAAACATAGGTGGAACAAGCAAAAGGAAATTTCAAGCAATAGCTCTGGAAATTGGGTTTATTCCTTAATAAAATTTGAGTAAAAGATGAGTATGAGATACTGTTCATGAAAATATGGAATTCAGTCAGTTTTGTAAAAGCAAGATATTAGGCTAATTTTGCAATGAACAAGAATTTCTTAAGAAAGAGAAGAACACACAGTGCCTTCCTTATTGCGCTAGTGGTCAGTCCCCACGCACATTGGTACCAATGATGGCAAAGGTATGATGGCCTTCCATCCCAAGAGTCTTGAGGTTAAGCAGTTTCTATTTCAAAACAATAAAGGCCAAAAAACAATAGCTTTCATGATACTAAGGCAACCACAAAACATGAAAGTGTGACTCAACTTCCATTTCACATTGATAAACCAGAGATTGACCAGAGATCTGGAAGCTGACTAAAGCTCTGCAGATTTGGGGCTCTATTTGAATGTCCTCTAATATTTATAAGGGTTTCCCAGGTGGCACTAGTGGTAAAGAACACACCTGCCAATCAAGAGACATAAGAGAGATCGGGAGGGTCTCCTAAGGAGGGCATGACAATCCAGTATTCTTGCTTAGGAAATTCCATGAAGAGAGGAGACTGGAGGACTATAGTCCATGGGGTTGCAAAGAGTCAGACAAGACTGAAGCAACTTAGCATGAATGCATACATAGTATTTATAAAACCAAAATCTCTCTAGTGCCCAATAAATTCTTTCATAAACAGCCAACACTAATGTTTTTCTATTTAAGGTCTAGTCTTACAATGGAAGGAAAGAAAATCAAGGTAAAGAAGTAGACAGGAAGACCATAAAACAGAAGGTGAAAATGTATGAAGAAAAATCTTTAGGAGCCTTCAGAAATCTGAAACTAGAAAAATAAGGAAATACATGCAAACGCACAAAGGTCAGCGTAAATGAACCAAAACAATTTAATGAAGAAAAAGTAGAATTACCTCAATTAGCAGTAGAAAAAGCACACCCAAAAATGTCCCATCTGGGGGAGGTACCCAGAGTAAGCAGCAGAAGAAAAGTATTATGGAGGTATCCTCCATGTGCCTGGGGCTTTATATATTGCCCCATAGAAAAACAGAACCCTCTAAAACAGGTGTCATTGAATTTCCACTTTATAGAATAAAAATCCAGAGGCTAACCAGGAAGGCATCAGAATAACCATCTCTGCACAGTGACCACAATAAAAGTCTCAGGTCATTACAGACAGAGTGGAGGTTTTGACAGCCTCACAATGACTACAGAATAATAGTGGATAGCCAAATTTCAAATGCAGAACGTAAAAATAAATATCATGCTGTACTGATGTCTTGACCAGGTATAAAACCATTTGGGCTGGCTTAAAAACACCGGACTAGGTGGCTTAAGCAACATCATTTCTTTCTCACAGTTCTGGAAGCTGGGAAGTCCAACGTAAAGCATCAGCAGATTTGGTGTCTGGTGAGGATCTGCTTCCTGATTCACAGAAGGCTGTCTTTTCACTGAGTCCTTTACATGGCAGGAGGGGAGAGGGTGATGGAACTGTGTGAGGTCTCTTTTGTTTTTATTATTTATTTATCTATATGGGGAGGGGAGTCTCTTTTATATAAGGGCACTAATCCCATTCAGAGAACTCCACCCTCACAAACTAATCAAAGGCCTCCCAAAGGCCACATTACTATCATATTGGCGGTAAAAGATTTCAATATATGAATTTGGGGGGACACAAGCATTAAGTCTATAGCTACTATAGACAACATGCACAGAGAATATAAATTGGGGGTTTACTTAAAGGCATTTTTAAAAATCTAGAATAAGGAGAAAATCAGCCCTCAGGAATTTTCCAGTAAAGCATACAAGATGCAATGAAATCATCATATTTTCTAACACCTGACTATGGTTTTATCATCTAATACATGTCAAAGAATGTAATTAGGTTTTATCTTCCCCTGGTGGCTTAGTGGTAAAGAATCTGCCTGCCAGTGTAGAAGACCTGGGTTGGATCCCTGGGTCAGGAAGATCCCCTGGAGAAGGGAATGGTAATCCACTCCAGTGTTCTTGCCTGGGAAATTCAATGGACAGAGGAGCCTGGCGGGCTATAGTCCATGGGATTGCAAAGAGTCAGACACAACTTAGTGACTAATCAACAACAAGGACAAAAAAGATCTCTACTTAGACAAGCACAGGAAAATTGCTAAACTGAATGAAGACATGAATTTTAAAGAGAAAGAATGCAGATGCTGTTAGTTTTGAAGTAAATATTAAACAATAAGCTTGAGCCTATCTGGGGCTTCCCTGGTGGCTCAGATGGTAAAGAATCTGCCTGTAATGCTGGAGACCTCGATTTGATTCCTGGGTTGGGAAGATCCCCTGGAGGAGGGTATGGCAACCCATTCCAGTATTTTTGCCTAGAGAATCCCATGGACAGAGGAGCCTGGCGGGCTACAGTCCATGAGGTCACTATGGGAATAAAAGGAAGAGACAAGACTCAGTTACTTGCAGTGAGTTTTCAACCCTGGCTGCATATTAAATTCACCTGCAGTATTTTAAAACCAGGCTGTTGTCCATGTCTCCCTACCACCCCAATTAATTAAATCAGAGTCTCTGGGTGGGAGTGGGAAGGAGTGGACCCTGGTGTTTTATTTTTTAAATTTTCCAGGCAATTCAAATGGGCAGCCACAATGAAAAGCAACTAAGCTACCGCCGGATTCCTTCTTCTCCACCTGAAATGAATTTAGGGGTTATGCTGCTCCCAAATTCCCTCTCTCCCCCTGCAATGGACCAAATGTCTGTATCCCCACAAATTCATGTGTTGCATCCTAATCCCAAAATGTGGTGGTATTTGGAGATGGGGACTTTGGGGTGATTAGGTCATGAGAATGGAGCCCTCATGAATTGGATATGTGTCCTTATTTGTGCGGGCAAATATTTAACCCAGGACTCAAGGAACAACTGGGGATTGTGGGAAGAAAGCTGAGCCAAAAGAAGCTCACTGCAGGATAACTGAGGGGCTAACATTCGACACTCCTGTGAGGCAAGCACCCTGTGGCACCAATGACAGAGGGGTGGACAGGGTCCCCACTTTTGGGGTCTTGAGCAGGGCAGGGCCATCTGAGAGGAAATGTAGACTTTGCAGCCAAAAAAATGTCTTTCCAATAATAAAATTTCCCTTTCCTCCCCAGAGAAGACTTATTTCCTAATTGGGTTGATATAGATAGTGTTTCCCTGTGGGGCAAAAGTTGGGCAGGTTTGCTAGATAATCTGTGATTATCTTACATGACTCCGAGCTTTCTAAGCTTAGCCCTTCTCAGCTGCGACACACAACCTCGGTGTGCTCAGCATCTACCTGGGCTCAGCATCTACCCATGACCCGTTGCCATATCTTCCTTGGAACTCAGAGGGTGGAGGGGCACAGGGAATCGGCATCCTTGCCACATGAAGCCCATGCTGCCTGCTGTGTTGTGGGTATAAAGGCGTCTTTGTTTTCTTACCAGCTGGATTTATAGAAGTGTGGCAAGACAGCCCTGCAGCCACACTGTGCTTTGGGATTGTTTGATCACTTGATTAAACAGTAGCAATCTGTGATTATATTTTCTTTTGCGTATAATTTTTTCCTGGAGGTAACAGTTAACCTCTTTTATTATTCTCACTGTTCTAAGCATTTGGAATACATTTTTAAAAACTATCTCTCAAGCCAATGCTACATTCCTAATAATTTCTCCTCCATGTCATCTTTAATTTTCTAGTTGTATATGAATTTTATTACCATAAGGTAATGCAAATCTCTTTTAGGAAAATGCAGTACACATGAAGATGTTTAAGCACCTAGATATGAGCCTCTGTGAAACCTAACAGGGGAAAGATGTAATATAGGAATACAAAATATAAATACAATAAATTTGAATAATATAAAGGAAATGCTTACAACTAAGGGGACTAACTCAGCTTGCCTTTCAGGTTTTGCAGCGACGGTTCTGCTTCCCAGGAGCCTTCTTGCTCTGGGGTAAATTGTCACAGTTGGTCCCTCTCCTTAAATCATGCGTGGCCCTGTGCCTAGTGTGTCACGTACACAAACTAGTGGAATTGTCACCACTTTACAGATAGTAAATGCCCACTTTACAGACAGGAAGTCCAAAGGTTAGCAAGACTCAGTAACTTGGTCAAAAATATCAGAGCCACATAGGAGCTAGTATTTAAATGCTAACAATCTGACTTCAGAAACTAAACTCTGGGCTGTACCACATCAACAAGATCATGGGCAAAATGACAAGATAGCAAATGAATCTACAAATATGCATTATGAATTCAGAAATGTGGAAGAGCTCTACAGTGTGGAGAGGAGCTTCTAGACATGGAGAAGGCATGACCTTAAGTCAGAAGAGTCAGCATCAACCACACACTCCCACCAGCGGGGCAGACGGGAGTGAGAGGGAGGGGAAGAAAACAGAACGAGGGCTAATGGGGAGAGGCATAAGGCAGGCTTCGTATGATCTCAGAGGCAACTCCAGTTGTCACTGATTTTTTTGTGGTAAACGTAGGGTACAAACGCCACAAGAAGTTCCCATGTCTGTAGCTGACGAGGTGTGCCTGAACATCCCTGGAACAAATTATAGTGAGAATAATTCATTCACTTTTGGGAAAGCAAGCTGAAATCACAGACAGTAGCATCACTTCTGAAGCAGCAGCTTTGAGATATCTTTAAGGGCCATTCTGGCCTCTGATAAGTCTCTGGAGTGTGCACATGAATGTGTGTTTAATCTTCTTCCTGTGGCCAGGACTATCCTACGTTACCCAGGGTGACTGTCATTCAGTCACCTTACTCCGTTTGAATAATTTCAAGTCTTTGTTCAAGTCACATCTCTTAATATGACTTGAACTACTTTTCCAGTAAGCAGCAAAGACTCCCATCATGATGCCACCTAACAATTTTCAAAATCATCCTGTAGAAACAGCCTGAAAAATGTGACTGCCTCAAGTCACCATCAGCATAGTGACAAATCGATTCCCACAGACATATCAAGAAACTAGCCGAAAATACAATTAAGCCCAGGAGATGACATAAACATTTTCTTCCCTAAACTTAAATGACAGAATTAAAATGTTGCTTCAATCAAATATGTTGGCTAGTTAAATATTCCTAATTACTTGTTCACCACAAAAGGAAAAATATATATGAATTATGTACTTTTTAGAACCATACATACACACATTTGGCCATTTTCTTTATATATTTGGCTTAGCTGTCTCAAGTAAGAACTTTTGAAATATTGTTTTGGGACTCTGCAATTCCTAAATGTTGAAAAGGACACAAAATTAGTTATATGTTAAATTATCTTCCAGCTAAACGTAATTAGTCTCAAAAAACCAGGAAAGCAATACGCATTGATTTCAAAGCTAACTGTTTTTTCTCTGGAAAACTTCAATCTGTGAATGACTGAACTGACAGAACTGAGCTGTGACATAATGTGGTTTGAATAGAAATAGAATTCTTTGGATTGAAGAATATCTGCTCTTTTGCTTCAGAATAATCTAGTCAACTCATTCCTACATTTACATTTGAATTTTAACTTGCATAGTTTTTTTTCTCAGATGTATTTCTAAATTTTAGCTATCAAAGTCAGAATAATCTCCCCAACTATAACCAAAACCCAAACCACAAATACAAGCAGGTCTGTCACTGATGGAATAGGAAATAATTTCTGCCCCAAATTAGAGAGTCTTTAATAATATTCTCAAGGCACAAAATCCACATTGCACATATCTGTATCTACAGCCACATGCACACAGTTCAGTTCAGTTGCTCAGTCGTGTCCGACTCTTTGCGACCCCATGAATTGCAGCACACCAGGCCTCCCTGTTCATTACTATCTCTCAGAGTTCACTCAGACTCACGTCCATCGAGTCCGNAAATTTGAATAATATAAAGGAAATGCTTACAACTAAGGGGACTAACTCAGCTTGCCTTTCAGGTTTTGCAGTGACGGTTCTGCTTCCCAGGAGCCTTCTTGCTCTGGGGTAAATTGTCACGGTTGGTCCCTCTCCTTAAATCATGCGTGGCCCTGTGCCTAGTGTGTCACGTACACAAACTAGTGGAATTGTCACCACTTTACAGATAGTAAATGCCCACTTTACAGACAGGAAGTCCAAAGGTTAGCAAGACTCAGTAACTTGGTCAAAAATATCAGAGCCACATAGGAGCTAGTATTTAAATGCTAACAATCTGACTTCAGAAACTAAACTCTGGGCTGTACCACATCAACAAGATCATGGGCAAAATGACAAGATAGCAAATGAATCTACAAATATGCATTATGAATTCAGAAACGTGGAAGAGCTCTACAGTGTGGAGAGGAGCTTCTAGACATGGAGAAGGCATGACCTTAAGTCAGAAGAGTCAGCATCAACCACACACTCCCACCAGCGGGGCAGACGGGAGTGAGAGGGAGGGGAAGAAAACAGAACGAGGGCTAATGGGGAGAGGCATAAGGCAGGCTTCGTATGATCTCAGAGGCAACTCCAGTTGTCACTGATTTTTTTGTGGTAAACGTAGGGTACAAACGCCACAAGAAGTTCCCATGTCTGTAGCTGACGAGGTGTGCCTGAACATCCCTGGAACAAATTATAGTGAGAATAATTCATTCACTTTTGGGAAAGCAAGCTGAAATCACAGACAGTAGCATCACTTCTGAAGCAGCAGCTTTGAGATATCTTTAAGGGCCATTCTGGCCTCTGATAAGTCTCTGGAGTGTGCACATGAATGTGTGTTTAATCTTCTTCCTGTGGCCAGGACTATCCTACGTTACCCAGGGTGACTGTCATTCAGTCACCTTACTCCGTTTGAATAATTTCAAGTCTTTGTTCAAGTCACATCTCTTAATATGACTTGAACTGCTTTTCCAGTAAGCAGCAAAGACTCCCATCATGATGCCACCTAACAATTTTCAAAATCATCCTGTAGAAACAGCCTGAAAAATGTGACTGCCTCAAGTCACCATCAGCATAGTGACAAATCGATTCCCACAGACATATCAAGAAACTAGCCGAAAATACAATTAAGCCCAGGAGATGACATAAACATTTTCTTCCCTAAACTTAAATGACAGACTTAAAATGTTGCTTCAATCAAATATGTTGGCTAGTTAAATATTCCTAATTACTTGTTCACCACAAAAGGAAAAATATATATGAATTATGTACTTTTTAGAACCATACATACACACATTTGGCCATTTTCTTTATATATTTGGCTTAGCTGTCTCAAGTAAGAACTTTTGAAATATTGTTTTGGGACTCTGCAATTCCTAAATGTTGAAAAGGACACAAAATTAGTTATATGTTAAATTATCTTCCAGCTAAACGTAATTAGTCTCAAAAAACCNTATATATTTGGCTTAGCTGTCTCAAGTAAGAACTTTTGAAATATTGTTTTGGGACTCTGCAATTCCTAAATGTTGAAAAAGACACAAAATTAGTTATATGTTAAATTATCTTCCAGCTAAACGTAATTAGTCTCAAAAAACCAGGAAAGCAATACGCATTGATTTCAAAGCTAACTGTTTTTTCTCTGGAAAACTTCAATCTGTGAATGACTGAACTGACAGAACTGAGCTGTGACATAATGTGGTTTGAATAGAAATAGAATTCTTTGGATTGAAGAATATCTGCTCTTTTGCTTCAGAATAATCTAGTCAACTCATTCCTACATTTACATTTGAATTTTAACTTGCATAGTTTTTTTTCTCAGATGTATTTCTAAATTTTAGCTATCAAAGTCAGAATAATCTCCCCAACTATAACCAAAACCCAAACCACAAATACAAGCAGGTCTGTCACTGATGGAATAGGAAATAATTTCTGCCCCAAATTAGAGAGTCTTTAATAATATTCTCAAGGCACAAAATCCACATTGCACATATCTGTATCTACAGCCACATGCACACAGTTCAGTTCAGTTGCTCAGTCGTGTCCGACTCTTTGCGACCCCATGAATTGCAGCACACCAGGCCTCCCTGTTCATTACTATCTCTCAGAGTTCACTCAGACTCACGTCCATCGAGTCCGTGATGCCATCCAGCCATCTCANCAGTTCTAACTGTTGCTTCCTGACCTGCATACAGATTTCTCAAGAGGCAGGTCAGGTGGTCTGGTATTCCCATCTCTTTCAGAATTTTCCACAGTTTATTGTGATCCACACAGCACACAGTCCTCCAAAATAAGACAAAAAAAAAAAAATGAAGGAATGCACACTGTGGATATGTATGTGGTTTTCTGATAAGAACTATACAATTTGGGCCAGTTCTCTCATAAAATGAAAGCAATAAAGAACTTAAGGACAGCAGGTAGATAGGGGCACTGTTTCCATTTAGGTAAGCCATACCACCGAGACTAGCTATTGCACACAAATTATGCCATGACTGAAAAGTCATCTCACAGCAAATCTCACTTTTCCTCAGTGGCCACTACTGCTGATATTGTATAAGTCAATCTTACATAGCAAGATTCATCATTATTCAAGTACAATGAAAGAAAATCTCATTAAATAAGCAATTCTGTAAATACTTATTGGATCAATATATGTAATATATTCTTAAAGATATAAAACTGGACCATGCATTTAGTTTATTCTGGCACCAACAAGATACTAACTCTTAAGGAACATCATCAGTCCACGAGGACTTCCTGAATAGTTTTACATTAGACTGCCTTAGTAACAAGTCACACTAAATATCACATCTAGACACGTCTCAGTATTGATTACACTTGCGAATAAGCAGGCATGTTTTTCAACCAATGAAAAAACATTTATGAAACTGACGCAATGTGCCTCTGATATGATTTGAAGATAGGGAGATGTGGAAAACTCAATGTCAAGGATTGTCTGGCTTTCCCAGAGCCCAAGCTCTAAGTTCAAGGTAAGTGGTGGGGGCCAGAGAATTAGATAGGTATGAAAAGTCCCAGTCAGGTAGGAAGGTGAATATGGGGTCATTGTGAGCAAGGCACACATTTATAAGCACACTGAGACAGGCTCTAGGAAAATGCCTGACAGAACAGTAAATAAATTCGGTGTACAAAGGTCAGGTATATGGTGTAAGATAAAGATCAAGAACCAGAATGTCTGAGAAGTGCAGCATAAACAGAGCGTTTGGGAGGAGGGCAGAGATCAGACAATAAGAAATAGGAAGTCTGGTCACAAGAGAAGCAGCACATAACAAGGAGCCTGGATGGCAGGCGCTAATGAGAAAAACGAAGGCCAGAAACTCAATCCATCGCCCAGCTGTATCAGCCTGTGGACATTTTAAGTAGTTCCTGTAAAGTCAGGATCCAACCCCTATGACCTACTAGCCTGGGGCTTGGGGCGGGAGGATGTGGGCACCTGGATGAAATAGGAAGTTGGGGGAGAACAGGGAAATTTGTGACTACAAAGATAAGATTACAACTTGATTGTTTTATGTGTAAGACAGAAATGTAAATATATATGTACACTCAATCTATTATCCAACTTGGACCTCAATTTTGAGCTATATAAAAACCAAAACTACCACTTCCCATCTTCATTGCTAATGTTTAACAATACTTAATAATAGATAATAATAAAATACTAAATGGAAAGCAAGAACGCCCAGTCTCTCCTTTACGTGTAGCCATTTACAATTTATAAAGCTCTTTCAAAGCTTACTCATTTGACACAGATGCTATAGCCACATTTATATCCTTCTTGATGATCAAACCTTCTTTTTTCCCAATCAACTTAGCTTCACAGGAAATATATTTTTAAAGTTTTATTGTTTGCTACTTCAAGTGTCAGATGGTTCTCCTTCAGACACATATGGAATCCTTTGATTTAATTTTGGCAAATCAATGAAAGACACATGTGTATCTTGGAACAAGTGCTATTCATTAGTATTTGATCCTTTCCCCAACTTCACACTCAGAAAAGGAAACTTATGACGTTTCTTTCATTCCAAGTCTATTGATACTAGGAATATGAGTCTCTCTAAGGAATTCAAATTCAGTCAGAGCCCTGAACCTTTTTCTTGGGGGAGCAACAGAACTAAAGAAGAGTTTGTAACAATCTACATTGTGTGTTTTTTCCCCCTCCAGGCTAGATGTACTGACTAAATGGCTAAATATAATTATGTAATATTCTACTAACTGGATTTTATAAAGGAATCATTTGTTTTCCTATAGATTCGTTTCACCACAGAAATTCAGTATTTCAATCAACTCCTTAAACCTTCCTAAACTTAAAGTGAAAGTGTTAGTTGCTCAGTCACATCCAACTCTTTGTGACCCCAAGGACCGTAGCCCACCAGGCTCTTTGTGACCCCACAGACTGTAGCCTGCCAGGTTTCTCTGTCCATAGAATTCTCCAGNGCACCTGGATGAAATAGGAAGTTGGGGGAGAACAGGGAAATTTGTGACTACAAAGATAAGATTACAACTTGATTGTTTTATGTGTAAGACAGAAATGTAAATATATATGTACACTCAATCTATTATCCAACTTGGACCTCAATTTTGAGCTATATAAAAACCAAAACTACCACTTCCCATCTTCATTGCTAATGTTTAACAATACTTAATAATAGATAATAATAAAATACTAAATGGAAAGCAAGAACGCCCAGTCTCTCCTTTACGTGTAGCCATTTACAATTTATAAAGCTCTTTCAAAGCTTACTCATTTGACACAGATGCTATAGCCACATTTATATCCTTCTTGATGATCAAACCTTCTTTTTTCCCAATCAACTTAGCTTCACAGGAAATATATTTTTAAAGTTTTATTGTTTGCTACTTCAAGTGTCAGATGGTTCTCCTTCAGACACATATGGAATCCTTTGATTTAATTTTGGCAAATCAATGAAAGACACATGTGTATCTTGGAACAAGTGCTATTCATTAGTATTTGATCCTTTCCCCAACTTCACACTCAGAAAAGGAAACTTATGACGTTTCTTTCATTCCAAGTCTATTGATACTAGGAATATGAGTCTCTCTAAGGAATTCAAATTCAGTCAGAGCCCTGAACCTTTTTCTTGGGGGAGCAACAGAACTAAAGAAGAGTTTGTAACAATCTACATTGTGTGTTTTTTCCCCCTCCAGGCTAGATGTACTGACTAAATGGCTAAATATAATTATGTAATATTCTACTAACTGGATTTTATAAAGGAATCATTTGTTTTCCTATAGATTCGTTTCACCACAGAAATTCAGTATTTCAATCAACTCCTTAAACCTTCCTAAACTTAAAGTGAAAGTGTTAGTTGCTCAGTCACATCCAACTCTTTGTGACCCCAAGGACCGTAGCCCACCAGGCTCTTTGTGACCCCACAGACTGTAGCCTGCCAGGTTTCTCTGTCCATAGAATTCTCCAGGCAAGTGGGTAACTATTCCTTTCTCCAGGGATCTTCCCAACCCAAGGATCAAACACTGGTGTCCCGCACTCAGGCAGATTCTTTACCATCTGAGCCACCAGAGAAGCCCTAAGCTTAAATGAAGATATTAAACAGATTTTGACAGATTCTAGCAGACATCTCAAAACTGGATGGGAAACAACACTCAAATACACAGAAGGGAAATAATATAACTGGGATTCTCTTATTGAATGTACTTTATTTACAGAAGTCAGGCTAGGAAGGATTGGATTTTTTTTTCAGGGGATTAAGGGTTGTCAATCAGTAATCACAAAACTGAATTAGTGGCAAAAATAGAAATACTGGAAAGCTTATTTTAAATGAAGGCAAAGAGTTTAAAATCCAGAGTGTATTTTCTTGTAGGCTGTTCTGGTTATCTAATTTTAAAAATGCTCATCACTGAAAACCAATAACATGAACTTGGGACAGAAAACCATCTATAAATCATAAGACAGAAATCTTCAGTGGGAAAAGAGAATCAACAGAAAAAATTAATGTGAATACTGCGCAAAGTATTGTGACTTTATGGACACTATTGATATTAAAAGATATTGAGAAACACTGCTGATTGGATACATACCCATCCCTTTCAAAATACACTAGCAGTTTATTATTGTGCCTGCATTTAACATTTCTGTTCCCTGTTTCATAGCAAATTTAGCTCTCCGTGATGTCTGTTGTTCTTGAGGAACTTATGGCAGATCCTAGTGGTCTTCACTGAGCCTAGGAAAGCGATGACTTGTTCAAGCTCTTCACCGAGCAAGTGCTCCTGGTCCTGTTCCAGGCACTGGAAGGAAAGCCACATGGTCCATTCAATTCTCTGACTCCCTGTATTTCATGATTGAACAAGAAGCTAGAGAACACCAAGAGAGGAGCCGTAAAAGGCATGAATTTCAGAATTCTGATGGGCACTTCTACTCTATTGAGTCCCTACTGAGAAGAGATGTCCTCAATAAACAAAACACTGAGAGAAAATTATTTATATGAGAATGGAAGTGTTAATGTAGGAATAGTTTACTGATGTCTTGCTTATGAAAGGTCATTAGCTGACTCAGGTATTGNATTTCATGATTGAACAAGAAGCTAGAGAACACCAAGAGAGGAGCCGTAAAAGGCATGAATTTCAGAATTCTGATGGGCACGTCTACTCTATTGAGTCCCTACTGAGAAGAGATGTCCTCAATAGACAAAACACTGAGAGAAAATTATTTATATGAGAATGGAAGTGTTAATGTAGGAATAATTTACTGATGTCTTGGTTATGAAAGGTCATTAGATGACTCAGGTATTGTAATAAACAAAGGTCTCAATGTTACATTCTGGTAATACATTCTACATGACTTCTTTTTAAAAAATTATAATAAGCTACATTCAAGTCAANGAATAATTTACTGATGTCTTGGTTATGAAAGGTCATTAGATGACTCAGGTATTGTAATAAACAAAGGTCTCAATGTTACATTCTGGTGATACATTCTACATAACTTCTTTTTAAAAAATTATAATAAGCTACATTCAAGTCAAATTAACTTTAATTAACACTAATAAATTAAAGACTAATGCCAAGTTTTAGAGATTTAACACATGCAGAAAAGCTGTTTCTTTAAATTTCAGATCAAATGTAAGTAGAATATATTTATATATTCTACAATATACATGAGTGTCTAATATGAGGTCTAAACTGCACCTACAGTTTACAGTACTGTATTACGCACTTTAAAATATTTTCGAAGGGTAGTTCTCATGTTAAGTGTTCTTATCACAACACACAAATGTACACACAAAAGAACACAAGGAAATTTTTAGAGGTGGTATACATGTTCATCACTTTAATGTAGTGACAGTATCACAGACATATGTGCATGTCTGAATTCATCAAAACTTATAGATTATATAGGTGCAAATTTTATATGTCAATTATGCCTCAATATGGAGAAGGCAATGGCAACCCATTCCAGTACTCTTGTCTGGCAAATCCCATGGACAGAGGAGCCTGGAAGGTCGCTAAGAGTCGGACACGACTGAGTGACTTCATTTTCATTTTTCACTTTCATGCATTGGAGAAGGAAATGGCAACCCATCCCAGTGTTCTTGCCTGGAGAATCCCAGGGACGAGGGAACCAGGTGGGCTGCTGTCTATGGGGTCGCAGAGAGTCGGACATGACTGAACGACTTAGCAGCAGCAGCAGAGCTTAAAAAGAAGTATAGATAAAAATAAAGCAAAGCAAAGGGATAGTTATGAGTGTGTGGGTTGAGAGATTTCAAGGCAGAGTGATCAAGGAAACCCTTTCTAATTTGTTGTTACCATTGGTCAGTCACTAAGTCATATCCAACTCTGTGACCCAATGGACTGCAGCATGCCAGGATTCCCTGCCCTTCACTATCTCCTGGAGCTTGCTCAGACTCATGTCCATTGAGTTGGTGTTACCATCCAACCATCTCATCCTCTATCATCCACTTCTCCTTTCTGATTAGTTGACATTTAATTAGACCTGAAGGAAGTGAGCAAACCACAGAAATATCTGGGATAGACTGCTCCAGACAAAGGCATCACAGATTGCAAAGGCCCACATGTGAGAATACCTAACATCAATACCTCAGAGGTCTGTGTGGCTGGAGCAGGTAGTCCAGGAGAAGATGAACAGGGGACAAGACCAAGGACCAGACGATTTGACACGTTGTAGACTGGATCTCAGTTTTTAGACACAGTGTGATTGAAGCCATTATGTTATTTTGAACAAAGATGTAATGAGATCAGGTGCAAGTTTTTAAAGGTCACTGGCAGCCGAGTGGTGGCCAGCCTGAAAAAAGTAAGAATGGAATCACAAAGACCAGGAGCCAATATCCACAATCTCTAGGAGACAGAATGGTGATTCTCTTGGGGTGCAGTGGACGTGGTGAGACATGGCTGAGTGAGACATAAACACATTTTGAAGACAGAGCCAACAGGCTTACAGATGGATTAGATGTGACGTGCGAGAGGAAGAAAGGTAGTGTGGGAGGCCATGGTTTTTGCTTCAGTACTGAGGTGAAGTATTGGGTCATCAGCTGAGCTGGTGAACAAAGGCAAGAGCCGATGTTTGTTTTGTGGGGAAGATAGGAAATAAGATTTTGGTGCTAGACATAAGATTTAAGATGCCTAGTAAATATCCAGCTGTTGACTATTTTGTCTGGAGTCTGAGAGACTTAGAGTAGGAAGGAAGGTGCTTAGGTTTTGGTGTTTCTGCTCTTCTACACAAACGACAAATGTTAACAATAAGAGAGAGTAGTTGTGCTATTTGAAATGAAAATCCACCAGGCTGTCTCTACGTCATTAATCCCTCCAAAAGACTGATAAGACCTTGTGGTCATTTGATGCCCAAAGAGTCAAGACTCTTGGTAAAATCCAGATTATTCAAAGCAAAATGGATGCTTAAGCGGATTAAACTTCCAAGGCAGAGACTCAGTGGCTTACCATGCTAGGTAACTGGTCCTCTAAATTGCCTCTACATCTCCTGCACAATGAAGTCCAAGGAAACATGCAAAGAAACCGATTCAATTATATTCAGCATAACTCTGCCTCTGAAGAGACAGTGGCTCAGCAGCACCCACTCTCTGGCTCTGGCTCATCTCTTAGATGCACAGTCCCCGGGCTTAATGTATGCCAAATACATTAAGTTTCCAATGTGCTATATTCTCTCTCACATGCCACTTCTCTGCCTAAAACACTTCTTTCCCATCAGTCAGTCTGGCTGATTCTAACTCTCCATTACAATGCCTTCCTGAGTACAATGGGTTCATGCATCTGATTCACCCACCAAAAGGCAAGTTCACTGATGACAATAACTTTATCTTTTATATTTGTGTTTCCAGAATCTCACAAATAAGGGAGATACTGGATAAATGTTTGGTTAATGGACAAATGGAATTACGGGTGTTTAACCAGGGCCGCTGGCTATCTAGTTGGTGCACTGCCCTCTTAGCACATCTACAGACCATATACTGAGAAGTCCAGAAGGTACTGAAGCATCTCTTGCAACCTAACCTCTTTTGAGGACATATTATATGGAATGGAATGCTATAAAGCACAGCCTAGCTGGGACTGTCCCAGAATTCAGAAACTTTTTTTCCATCACTTAAGGCAGGACGAGGATCCTGGTCCAATAAGATCCTTCCAGAGCAAAATGGAAAAGTTCACAAGGCTGAGACATTGAGAAGGTCGGCTTTGAAAAGTGCATCTGCTTTTCCTCCCCATCACACTCCCATCCCCTTTATGCTCCAGAGGAAAACAGAAACACATAAACTGCCTGAAGCAAAACTGAACTAGAAGAGTAAACACTGAGTGAGATGGCAAACACACAAAAATATAAGTAATACAAAACACTGTGAATTAAAAGAAACCAAAGAAATACAAAGCAGTACCAGAAGGCAAATACATGTTGCCGGCAAGTGACCTAAAGACAAACACAAAGATCAAAGAAAACCTTGCAGTGAAATAAGCAGAAATCATCAGGATTATTCCCACTCAAGGAAACGTGTGTCAAATGAAAATAAGTTAACCTAATCCAGTACCAAAAGGCAATAAAGATAATTTCAAATAATACCATTCAAGAATCAAAACAAAATTAGATGACATTTAAATAAAAGCCTCCTTTATTGAAGCAAGGCAACACTAAGTAGAGATGGAAAATGCAAGCCCCTTGGTAACGTAATATCTTAGAAAGTAGACCTAAAACTAAAGAAAGCCCAAAATAATCCCATAAGAAAATGAAAATATTCAGCAATCAAAGCAAGATGGGAAAATATCATGAAAAGTGCATAACTATGACAATGATAAAAACGCAAAGGAGAAGGCTTCTGTGTTAATGCTCATGAAAACCAAATGTGAATGATGAAAACGTTATACTTCTGCCTCAAGGAAATGAGCTGATTGTTTAACCCTTTGTCCTAACAACCTAAATTTCCTGTAACTCAGAAAAAGGACCCTGAAACTATAATTCTCATAACTGTCCAGTCATTCAATACACAAAGTAAAGCAGGTCACCTTCGGGACATAAACACATTCTCATACATAGAGAAGAAGAGAAAGAAGAAAACAAGAGCTTATTTCAATTATGGCACTTGGCTTAGGGAATGTAAAACATCTTAGAAAAGTTACTTGTTACAGAAGTGGAATCTGAGCCGGGTAAGAACAGGTGACCTCCTGAGACCCCAGACGGGTAAGAACAGGTGACCTCCTGAGACCCCAGACGGAGCAGTGCAAGAGTGGGATGAAGCCTCCTGCCCCCGCACACCGTTCTGTCCACCACAGGATAAGCTGCTACGATACACACATCTCAACAGCAGGGAGTCAGCCCAACATGAAAGGTCACCTCTCTGGGACAGCATACTTTTTATCATG
Organism: Raphicerus campestris; assembly: GCA_006410735.1. NCBI lineage: Eukaryota > Metazoa > Chordata > Mammalia > Artiodactyla > Bovidae > Raphicerus > Raphicerus campestris. Next base: position 460,266 of record SJYW01011746.1, read on the forward strand.
TGAAATTCTAACCTAAATGGAAAGAAATCAGTAAAATCTGGACTAAAGAAAAAGATAGCATCTCTAAATACAAACATTCTCTTTTTTCTCTATCTTACCAATAATAAGCATTGTTCTAAAGTCCCTTCCAATTTTCAGAATAGTGTTTAAACAAATGTATGTGTTTAACTGAGGACTCTAAGGGTTTTCATCAAACCGCTGTCATCACCATGAAAGTTACCTCCTTCTACAGACTCACTCAGCACCTCCTGACCAGGGCCCAGCACAGCATGCATTTCAAAGGGNAGTGTTTAAACAAATGTATGTGTTTAACTGAGGACTCTAAGGGTTTTCATCAAACCGCTGTCATCACCATGAAAGTTACCTCCTTCTACAGACTCACTCAGCACCTCCTGACCAGGGCGCAGCACAGCATGCATTTCAAAGGGGACCCCAAATTTCAAAGCAACCAGGACCTCATGGATACTACTTCTTTGCCTCCCCACCAGAAAAGAAACTATCCTGGGAATGTTTCCACTTTCAGGTCTTTTTTTCTCTCTTTCAGCTATGCTTTAATGTCACTGAAACATATCAAAACAAAAACGGAAGGCTTTTCTTGAAGGCCTTGTATAACAGAATTTCATATTTTTTAATAAAACTTACATATATTTACATATGCAGTTCTAATTTTTCAGATATTAATATTTTGTACACCTAAAACTGATACAATTTTATGTCAATTATATCTCAATTTGTTTAAGAAATGGAGTGGAGTGAGTGGAAAAAATATTAATTTGACCATTTCATTTATTCACCAAATATTTGCCGAGTGCTTATTCTAAGAGCTGGAGACAGAGTAGTCATGGTAAACAAAACAGCCAATATCCCAGCCCTGGGCTCCATCCCTGGGTTGGGAAGATCCCTGGAGAAGGAAAAGCTACCCAGTGTTCTGGCCTGGAGAATTTCATGGACTGTATAATTCATGGGGTCGCAAAGAGTCGGACACGACTGAGTGACTTTCACTTTCACTACGGGCATCTATCCAAGTTAGGAGAGACAGACAAGCACATAAACAAATAAATATATATCTCAGGTGATGTCAAGTGCTACGAATAAAGAGCAAAAAGTAAAGGGCCAGACAGAATGGGAAGCAGTCCTGTTTTACATCTGGTAGTTAGAGAAGGTCTCTCTGATCAAGTGAACCTGAGCAAAGGTATGAAGAAAAATAGGTCTAGACAAGCAAATAGCTCAGGTGCAATGGGAGGGAGAGTGTTTCAAGCTGGGGGCACATGCAGGTACAAAGGTGGGTCAAAAGCAGGGAGACTGGGATGGGGAGAGAGGATGAGTGAACCGAGAGAAGCAGGAAATGGTTCAGGGCGGCAGTCAGGGCCCAGGTCGGAAGAGGGCCCTGTAGGCAACAGCAAGGATTTGTGTTTTATTCAGAATGAAATGGTAGCAGAAGAATGATGTGATCTAACTGGTATTAGATTTATGTGCTTCCTAAAGAGCCTCATCCTTAGGAATCATCCTTAGGAATGCTCAATGAGCTTGCAACGATTCTTAAAGGCTAAAAACTGCTGAGTTTGACAGTACAGTAACTCATGTCAGTACATGTAACTCATGTCAGTACAGTAACTCATGTCCTGGTGATACAGTTCAAAGCACTCTGAAATGTATGCTTGGAATTCTCAGTGGATGCTGGATCCTAAAATTTGAATGGGTGAAAGCATGTCTGCAGAGCAAAGAATGTGAACAGGAAGAAAAGTATGAAATTCCTGAAGGACCACAAAAAAGCAGGCTCAAGAGAGAACAGCTGTTGTCAAAGCTGTTTGATGGATGTTACTTCTATTTTGGGGGAACCTTCAAACACCATCCAAAGGACAACCTTATTAAGCTTGCCGCTGCCGGTGGGGGCCGGCAGATCCTCATTAGAAAGCCCAAGGCAGACAGTGATGTGACTCAAACCATCAGTACAGTCGTGTACCATGCCAAACCTGATTCTGATCAGCGCTTCTGAACACAGTATATCATCTATGAGGACTTGTCTAGTCATCACCCAGAAAGGGTTCGGCAGGGCAAAGTCTGGATTGGCTCCTTCCAGCTGCTTTATAGATTGTGTGATGTCCTTTGAGTTGCTCCCTCTTGACAGCTGGACTCGCACAGTGTGATAACCTAGTGACTGCACTGTTTTCATCAGTCACATTTTTATAAATAGGTAGACTCATTCATCGGAGAAGGCAATAGCACCCCACTCCAGTACTCTAGCCTGGAAAATCCCATGGACAGAGGAGCCTGGTAGGCTGCAGTCCATGGGGTCGCTAAGAGTCGGACACGACTGAGCGACTTCANTATCTTAGAAAGTAGACCTAAAACTAAAGAAAGCCCAAAATAATCCCATAAGAAAATGAAAATATTCAGCAATCAAAGCAAGATGGGAAAATATCATGAAAAGTGCATAACTATGACAATGATAAAAACGCAAAGGAGAAGGCTTCTGTGTTAATGCTCATGAAAACCAAATGTGAATGATGAAAACGTTATACTTCTGCCTCAAGGAAATGAGCTGATTGTTTAACCCTTTGTCCTAACAACCTAAATTTCCTGTAACTCAGAAAAAGGACCCTGAAACTATAATTCTCATAACTGTCCAGTCATTCAATACACAAAGTAAAGCAGGTCACCTTCGGGACATAAACACATTCTCATACATAGAGAAGAAGAGAAAGAAGAAAACAAGAGCTTATTTCAATTATGGCACTTGGCTTAGGGAATGTAAAACATCTTAGAAAAGTTACTTGTTACAGAAGTGGAATCTGAGCCGGGTAAGAACAGGTGACCTCCTGAGACCCCAGACGGAGCAGTGCAAGAGTGGGATGAAGCCTCCTGCCCCCGCACACCGTTCTGTCCACCACAGGATAAGCTGCTACGATACACACATCTCAACAGCAGGGAGTCAGCCCAACATGAAAGGTCACCTCTCTGGGACAGCATACTTTTTATCATGTGAAATTCTAACCTAAATGGAAAGAAATCAGTAAAATCTGGACTAAAGAAAAAGATAGCATCTCTAAATACAAACATTCTCTTTTTTCTCTATCTTACCAATAATAAGCATTGTTCTAAAGTCCCTTCCAATTTTCAGAATAGTGTTTAAACAAATGTATGTGTTTAACTGAGGACTCTAAGGGTTTTCATCAAACCGCTGTCATCACCATGAAAGTTACCTCCTTCTACAGACTCACTCAGCACCTCCTGACCAGGGCGCAGCACAGCATGCATTTCAAAGGGGACCCCAAATTTCAAAGCAACCAGGACCTCATGGATACTACTTCTTTGCCTCCCCACCAGAAAAGAAACTATCCTGGGAATGTTTCCACTTTCAGGTCTTTTTTTCTCTCTTTCAGCTATGCTTTAATGTCACTGAAACATATCAAAACAAAAATGGAAGGCTTTTCTTGAAGGCCTTGTATAACAGAATTTCATATTTTTTAATAAAACTTACATATATTTACATATGCAGTTCTAATTTTTCAGATATTAATATTTTGTACACCTAAAACTGATACAATTTTATGTCAATTATATCTCAATTTGTTTAAGAAATGGAGTGGAATGAGTGGAAAAAATATTAATTTGACCATTTCATTTATTCACCAAATATTTGCCGAGTGCTTATTCTAAGAGCTGGAGACATAGTCATGGTAAACAAAACAGCCAATATCCCAGCCCTGGGCTCCATCCCTGGGTTGGGAAGATCCCTGGAGAAGGAAAAGCTACCCAGTGTTCTGGCCTGGAGAATTTCATGGACTGTATAGTCCATGGGGTCGCAAAGAGTCGGACACGACTGAGTGACTTTCACTTTCACTACGGGCATCTATCCAAGTTAGGAGAGACAGACAAGCACATAAACAAATAAATATATATCTCAGGTGATGTCAAGTGCTACGAATAAAGAGCAAAAAGTAAAGGGCCAGACAGAATGGGAAGCAGTCCTGTTTTATATCTGGTAGTTAGAGAAGGTCTCTCTGATCAAGTGAACCTGAGCAAAGGTATGAAGAAAAATAGGTCTAGACAAGCAAATAGCTCAGGTGCAATGGGAGGGAGAGTGTTTCAAGCTGGGGGCACATGCAGGTACAAAGGTGGGTCAAAAGCAGGGAGACTGGGATGGGGAGAGAGGATGAGTGAACCGAGAGAAGCAGGAAATGGTTCAGGGCGGCAGTCAGGGCCCAGGTCGGAAGAGGGCCCTGTAGGCAACAGCAAGGATTTGTGTTTTATTCAGAATGAAATGGTAGCAGAAGAATGATGTGATCTAACTGGTATTAGATTTATGTGCTTCCTAAAGAGCCTCATCCTTAGGAATCATCCTTAGGAATGCTCAATGAGCTTGCAACGATTCTTAAAGGCTAAAAACTGCTGAGTTTGACAGTACAGTAACTCATGTCAGTACATGTAACTCATGTCAGTACAGTAACTCATGTCCTGGTGATACAGTTCAAAGCACTCTGAAATGTATGCTTGGAATTCTCAGTGGATGCTGGATCCTAAAATTTGAATGGGTGAAAGCATGTCTGCAGAGCAAAGAATGTGAACAGGAAGAAAAGTATGAAATTCCTGAAGGACCACAAAAAAGCAGGCTCAAGAGAGAACAGCTGTTGTCAAAGCTGTTTGATGGATGTTACTTCTATTTTGGGGGAACCTTCAAACACCATCCAAAGGACAACCTTATTAAGCTTGCCGCTGCCGGTGGGGGCCGGCAGATCCTCATTAGAAAGCCCAAGGCAGACAGTGATGTGACTCAAACCATCAGTACAGTCGTGTACCATGCCAAACCTGATTCTGATCAGCGCTTCTGAACACAGTATATCATCTATGAGGACTTGTCTAGTCATCACCCAGAAAGGGTTCGGCAGGGCAAAGTCTGGATTGGCTCCTTCCAGCTGCTTTATAGATTGTGTGATGTCCTTTGAGTTGCTCCCTCTTGACAGCTGGACTCGCACAGTGTGATAACCTAGTGACTGCACTGTTTTCATCAGTCACATTTTTATAAATAGGTAGACTCATTCATCGGAGAAGGCAATAGCACCCCACTCCAGTACTCTAGCCTGGAAAATCCCATGGACAGAGGAGCCTGGTAGGCTGCAGTCCATGGGGTCGCTAAGAGTCGGACACGACTGAGCGACTTCACCTCCACTTTTCACTTTCATGCATTAGAGAAGGAAATGCCAACCCACTCTGGTGTTCTTGCCTGGAGAATCCCAGGGACAGGGGAGCCTGATGGGCTGCCATCTATGGGGTCACACAGAGTCAGACACGACTGAAGTGACTTAGCAGCAAAGAGCCTCTGGCTGCCAGGTGGAGAACAGACCAAGGCAGAGAGAGGGCTGGTGGCTTGGGGTGGCAAGAACAGAAGCTAGAAACTCATCTGGAAACTTCTGTGACGACTAGAGGCAAAGAGGGCAGCAGCTGAAATGGGGGAACGGTGGGGGCCGGGGCAGAGGTGGGCCATGCATTCAGATTCTGGATGTGTTCGTCCCAGGCAAGCTGGCAAGATCTGTTAATGGTCTGAATGTGGATGTGAGTAAAAGACAAGTGTGGAGGATGATCCCTAAGGATGTGAAGTTAGTATCTGGAAAGTCGCAGTGGCTACTTAGCAACACAGGGGGACTGGAAAAGCAGCAGAATGTTGTGGAGAAGATGAGGAGGCATTTTTGGACTTATTAGGTTACATATGTCACTGATCGTTTGAATACAGACATAAGATACCAATCAGTAGAATATGATTTGCTTAACTTAAAATTAGAAGCATATTTTCAGGTATCCCCAAATCTTTTTGAATTAACCTAGATATACTGTGGGTATGCCTCTGTGTTAATGTTATAAAAACTTACGGGTACATCTACACTTTTGCTTCATAGCTCAATATCAACTTTCCAAAATTGGAAATGTCACCAAACACAAGCCTTTTAACAGGTGACTAAGAATGACAGGTTATAAACAGCTCCAAGGAGTCAGCTTTTCTTACAAGGCATTATTTAAGTTATGGAGACATTCCTTCCTGCCAAAAACCTTTCTTCTGCCACCTTTCATGGAGTGTGATGTTCCTCCACTTAAAAAAAATGTAATTATTCTCTCTTAACCATGTGTTGCTGCTGCTGCTAAGTCACTTCAGTAGTGTCCGACTCTGTGCGACCCCATAGACGGCAGCCCACCAGGCTCCCCCGTCCCTGTGTTACTCTTACTCAAATTCCATTATAAATATAAGAACATTTACATATACTTTCTTTCAATGGAGACATTTCTTATTCATTTTGGCAGAGTGTAGGGTCCTCTTGCTAGAAATAATTAGAAAGTAGTGGGGGCTTAAGAGGAGGAAGAGAAGATAAACCAACAACAGTGGGTTTTTAGATGCGCCAACAGAATTGGAGACAGGTGCCAAACTCCTCCCTGGCACAGACGGAGCTGAGAAACCTGAAGGAGGGGGCTCAAACTCTCCTTCTCCACACAGATGAATCCAAGGCCTGATCACGGACACAGGTGATGACTTCCCATTTATCTCCAGTGCGGCCTCCTCCTCTGGACTCTAACTGCCTGCTCGATGCCTCCATTTCAATGTCTCACCGATGCACCACTTCTGTGTTCCATTCTGTCTCTGAGAAACATTATTTTCCCAAAGCCCATTGGCATAGTTCACTTCCATTTAGCATTCACATCTCAGCTCAAATCTTCCTTCCCTGAGGAAGGCTCCCGTGACATCAAGGCCAGATGGAGGAGTACCCCCTTGTGGTCCCCACGTGCTCCCCTCCCAGCACTTACTCTGTTCATAATTATAGATTACTTGGGTAAGTATCTGCTCAATGTCGGAGTCTTCATCAGACTCAAAACCCCTTAGAGCAGATGCATATCTCTGCTGCTCACTGCTATGTACACTGCCAGATCTGAGCTCTTGGCTGATGCACAAAAAGCACTCAAACATTTGCTGATTAAATGAATGAATGCTGTGTTTGTGTGTTCAGACATGAAGTTAAAGGGTCCCTGATGAAGCAAAGACTCTAAGGTGCATCGCTTTTGTGAGAGACATCAGTTCTACCACGTTGAACTGAGAAAGTTAAATAAGATTGATGGAAATTTGTTCTTGTATTTGCTTTGGGTTTTATTTATCTTACCAGGCATCAATAATATTCTGTACCTACAGAGTCACAGAGGACATGGAAGAGAGAAATCAATAGCCCCAAGCCAAAAAACTAAAGTTACTGAATCCTTTTGTTAGATAAGCAGGCACTGAAAGAGGAGCTCTCACACATTTATCTTACCTATAAAAAAGAAACACTAGTTCATAAACATGAGAAGCATAGAGGAAGGAGACTCTTAAAAACTTTCTACAAAGATCAAGCCAAAAAAAAGAGAAAAGTCAAACTCATAGAAACGGATAGCAGAACAGTAGTTGCCAAAGGCTGGGGGAAATAGGTAGAAATTGGTAAAAGGGTACAGATTTTTGCTACACGATGAATAAGGTACAAGAAGCTAAAGAATAACACAGTGACTACAGTTGATAACACTGTGCTGTATAAATGAAATTTGTTGACAGAGTAGAACTTCAGTGCTCTCGCCAAAGGGGGAAAAAAAAAAGATATATTTGTGAGGAAATGGATATGTTAATTAACTAATTGGGGAGAATCCTTTTACAACGTATCATTATTAAATCATCATGATGTATACTTTGAATATCTTAAAATTTTATATATCAATTATACCTCACTTTATCTGAAATTTTAAAAAGAAACATCTTTTTACCAAGCTAAGGCAAGTCTGAATGTACAATTTAAGATTATTGACTGTAATTGATTTTCTTCTCAAAGGGGTTTTTCCTATAAGTGTAAAAAAACAATTACTCCATTGCAAGAGATTTCATAGTTTCATCAGGTCCATAGTCACATTACTTTTCCCAAGATGTTAAATTCCTCCACTTCAAAATCTCCTGCCTTAGGGATTTCAGTGCTATGGCCTTTGGTTGTAATGGAAATTCAGTTTTCCTTTTGTTCTGTGTTCATTCCTCTCTCCCTGCCCACGGCACTAAAATGTGGCTGTATCTTAGTCTTAACCTTTAATAGCAGCTAGAGCAGCAGCAGAGTAGTTTAACAGCCAAAACAATTTCAACGAGCAATTTCTAGACCTAAGCCATCAGCTTGGATCCAGAAAACAGAAGAATGTAGAGGACAAGGATAGCAATATAAGATACAAAGATTATTAACAATCAATAGTATTTTTCATTTTTTAAAAATCTCATATCCCAAGTACATACCCCATTTCTTTTTGCAAGATCTAACTCTGTCTGCAACTGTATATGAATATTTAAACACACAAATTCATAGCACTCTCTTAGCCACTCAAATATAACCATAAGATTGATTTTCCTTAATGGAAATCAGATATGAACTCCACAGAACTCAAGTTTCCACTCTGGCTGTGTATATCCATCACTTACAACTCCTGTGAAACAGATTCACATAGCAGATCCCAAGACCCTGTTGTCATTAAAGATCCATTTTTAGTGAAAACAGTGAGGAAAGATAGGATAAACAAGCATGCAAAAACACATAATATTAGTTTTTTTAAAAGACTCAACTTTCTAAACATAATTTTAAATGTTCAAATACATCCATGCCATATGTTTGTGCAAAAGTGAAGAATCTGTTAAAGACACACTTGTGATACATTAAAAGAGACTTCTGAGAGTGGTTAATGTTTGATACCTCCTTCATCAGATGGTCTTGTTACCTCACTGCAGCATGAAAAGCTACGGTAAATCTCGGATATTTCTGATTTGTCATCTCCCAGACCTGTACCAAAAGTACTGCTCGAGTAAGACCGAGACCGTTGTCTCCTATAAAGATTCGCTTTTTCTATATTGGAGGGAAAATATTCATATTTGTGATTAAGTGACTTGAAGAACAAAGAAACCAAAAAAATTACTTAAAAATTTAACAAGGAAGAAAAATAATCCCTCATTAAATTGCAACCCCAAAGCTCAGGTATTATAAATTCTAGCCATCTATTCCCAAACTTCAGCACATATTATCAACATCACAAATGACTTAATGATCATTCACACTCAATTTGGTCTAAATTTTAAAGGAGAGATGAGGGATGGGAAGTTGACAAGAACTAAGAAAACACTGGCAAATTAGTAAATTTCTATCAAAAGTTTGGTTATAAATAGTTCTTTTCAAATATCACTAATGATATAGCATTTGTTGCCTTTTCTTTATTTTTAGAAAATGTGGACGACAATTTGGCTGATTATGTGGATCAAATTACTATATAAATATTAGAATTTCTACTTTGCCTTGGGCTTTCAATTTTGTTAATGTTAACACTTAGACTTGGAGTCACAATAGGGAACAGAGAAGGATCTAAATGATAGATCTATTTATATGTTTTAAAAAGTCACATAACTGTCAAATCTTCACTTTGCTAAATGCAGTCTGAAAGCCTACAAAGATCCCTACAAATAACCCTTGCTATTGCTATACCCAAATATCCAAACCATTTGGGTTTTACTTTTAATTATAAACATACGGTTGAAGTTAAAAGTCAAATAAACTTCCTATGTAAACTACAAATTTTGCATTTTATAACAACTCAGAGATGAATTTTAAGGATAGTTGAAAACCTATTTTAAGACATTCACGGTGCTATGTAGAAAATCTCTCCTCTGTTTTATATAAAAGTCTTCAAAGAATTCCTTAAATTAAAGAACTATATCTTTAAAATGTTGTGCTTTTCATAAAACAAATCTTTATGTTAGCAGTTTAATGCAGTCCAAATAGCTTCATTTCAAAGCCCAGAGAACTTCTAAAATCATATTCACTAATAAAAAGGAAGTGTAAGTAAGCTCTAGACACCTTTAAAATAAACCTAGAACTAATCTAGGATATACTAAAAAGCTCTTTTGTAAGTTTTGTTTTCATAAATGATTAGTGGCATATTAAATAGCACAGCAACTCTCTTGGGTTTTCGAAGCCCAAACTTAAAAATTTACATTACACAGAAGGCACAATGAACCTGCACAGCTCACAGCAGCCTCACTTTGAGGACAAAAGCCACATAAATGGAGAGGAACTCAAAACATAAGCAGTACCAGAAAGCATATGTAGACTTCTAGACTGAATATTGTCTTCCAGGGGATCAATGTCGAAGATGGAGCCAGGATCTGTGCGCCAAACTTTGAGGTCTTTTACCAAAGGAAGAAATCAACAAATCAAGAATGAATTAAAAAAAAAAAAAAAGTCAGCACCCAAGAGAGTCAAACAAAAGTCTGAAAAGGGGCATATGCAAAAAGCAAGCATGTAATATAGGCAAACCCACTATACAGCAGACTTCAGAGGAGAATGGAGGGATATTCACACTCACAGTGTGATTCACACTCACAGGATTTGCTAAAAAAAAAAAAAACCTTGTGATCAAATATAAGTTGCCTGGTTTATTCTTTGTTGATCTTCCACAGGGAGCCTGTGACTTATCACACACGCACACCACACCACTCCCCATATCCCCAAACCCTCATCACTCATGCTCTCCACACACTGAAACTGGGAAGATGTTGGGTTAAAACTCCTGATTAAGGACATGTGAGTCATTTATAAGAGGCAACTACAAGGTTTTTGTCTAAGAAAACAAAACAAAAATAAAAAAACTTATCTTCCTACAACAGAAACAAATGTTGAACAAATTGAAAAAAATCAGTATCCTTCCTTTCCTTTCTTAGCTTTCAGTACAAACCTTGCTCATTCTGTCACCATTCAACACTATGTCCCTAAGATGTTCCCTGGATGACACAAAGAACAGCAGGTTGAGGCTCCTTTCTCTCTGATTTGTGAGACTTTCAGACAGCTCTACTCCCCCAGTTCAGAAATAATATTCAAAAAAAATATAAGCTACTCACATTGTGGAAACCATCAGAATCTCTCAGGCATGTCTATTTGACGTCAAAGGCCCTATATGGGGTTACTTCTGTTCTGTTACCCATGCAGACAATGTCTGCAGTACAATTATTGATCAGTACATAAGCTAAAAGTGAAAGTTAAAGATGCTCAGCTGTGTCCGATTCTTTGCAATCCCATGGTTCATCCATGGACTTCTCCAGGCAAGAATACTGGAGTGGGTAACTGTTCCCTTCTCCAGGGATCTTCCCAACCCAGGCATTGAAATCAGGTATCCTGCATTGCAGGCAGATTCTTTATCATCTGAGCTACCAGGGAAGCCCACATAAGCTAAAGGGAAACAAAATAATTGCTTAATCTTCATTATCACCTATGTCTGATATTTGGGCTGCTTCTTTGCGTAACAAGTAGGAACACTCAAGACCAGAAGGTTATTAAAAACAGAGAATGTCCAACTACAGAATGAATTTGCAACAACACCTGGCAAAGGCCATGAATTCCCTCCAGCGTGGTGCAAATGACACTTTGCTTTGGTCCACTTTCACCTGGGCACCACGTCATGCATTTGAGGAGGGGTCTGATGAATAAGGAAGCAAATTCCATTCATAAAAACAGGGAAAACATGATCTTTTTAACTGTGCTGACCTGCCAAGCAGGCCAGTCAGCTTACCAACAATGATTCCAGGTCTCCTGTCCATCTCCACGATGTGAGGATGGACACCTTTATAGGCAGCATCGCTGACGACCTGGGTGTTCCTTCTCACTCGCTCTGTCACAGGGTCATCCACAACAGGAGTAAAGCCCCTTCCCTTTGTCTTTTCAAAATCTTCATGATATTTCACCTGAAAGAGGGAAAAACCATAGTAACTCAAACTGAAATTTCCTGAATGCTACACAGCTCACAAAATTTGAGTATAAAGACAGTTACTATACCATCTGTATCTAGATTATTTTCTACATAAGTGTATTTTTTCCAATATTCCAAAAATAATCTATGAAATTTCAGTTTCCAAGCATCAGAAATCAAGTGCTGACATTTTCACAATGCTTTCTATCATTACAGTTAGCAGCTCTTTTAATACATAAGCTTGTATATAAGTAAGAAGTGTTGAAATATTCATTTTTCATATCCTAGTTACTTTCTAAAATGTACTCACTTAGGTATAAGTTAATTTCCTATCTCTTAAACTTTAGTATGCAATAAAATGATAAGCTATTTCTATACAATTATTTAAGAAAGCAGTATTATTTAAAATTAGATTAAGAGAGCAAGTTACAAATAACTATATATACAATCTTTGTATATAGTTACAAAAACCATACACTTCAAAACATGTGTTTTTTGCATTCTGAAATTAGGTTAGGGTGATGGTTGTTTAACTCTGTAAATTATACTAGAAACCACTTTGTATACTTTAAATGGGTGAGCTTTATGGTATATAAAATATATCTCATGAGGTTGTTTTTTTAAAAATACATATTTTCATATTCTTTAAACATGTAAACACACCAAACTCCATCTTAATATTAATTGGGAAAAAAAGTCCAAGCAAGTATCTTCCATAAAAAGCATTTATAGTAGCAGTCATGTTAGAAATAAAAACACACCCCAAAAAATCAGTGAGAAAAATTATTTTATTAGACTGAATATTTCCCGTACATTTCAGTAAGATTAGAAAGTTCCCCCCAAAGGGTGGGCCCATGGGCCTTTCCATGCTTTGTTAGTTATCCAGATTAACGGTGAAAATGCCATCAGTGCATGGGGTGGTGCCCCTCCTTAGTACATCTGAGTCACGGATGGAGGACCTGTTGGACCCTACCATTGAAATATGATTTTGAGCTTCTTTGACATGTCTGAGACCAGGTGTATCTAAAATCAGACTTGGTCTACCTTTCATCTGTTTCTGGTCCTGGGTATATTTTACCTGCAAAGTAAATAACAGAACATACTTCACAAAAAGACAACTATAATTTAAAAATTATGTAAGTTTTTCAAGCTTTCCAAATGAGTGAGGCATATACAACATATTCTGAATTACTTCCCAGGTAACTTATTTAGTGAATTGCATTTCCTTCTAGAATAATGAGCTAAAATTTTACTCTTGATGGTCTCCTTTAAAAGCTACAGCAAAGATGACCTAAATCTACCAACTGAACACAAATGTGTAAGTGACCAACATCCACTAACCATGAGTCTGTAAAAGTGGGAAATACTTTATCCATAGGGAAAATCCAAAACTAAATGGAACCTAAATTTCTTTTTCTGTTTCTCTATTTCCCCATTTTCCGCCATAACACTGTGGAAGCGTGCATAACAAACATACCTCTATCAACATTTCTTTTTATTTGACCACAGCAGATGGTAAGACTCATTAAGTATCCATCCTAGGTTCCCTCTAAACAGCCACAGCTTAAAGGTAATTTGTGTTGAATACAGTCAGCATCTCTGGGCAGAAATGCCACTAGAGAGCTGCACAGTTTAAAATCGAAATGCTGATTCCCAGGCATAAAGCTCTTTCTGACATCTGACTATCAGAACACTGCTTTTTGTGAGGCTGATTCTGTGTAAGATCAGGATACAGATTACTCCGCAATAATGAGGAATATGTGAGGAATACATGAGGGCATACGTCCACTCAGAACGGAAGCCCTGGTATAAGACACTGACATGAAACACAGAACTTCAATGAGTAACCGATTTCTGTGTTAAATATATTTAAAGACTGTTTTTTCCTCTAAGTCCTTACTTTGGAGTAATGATTCATTTCTTATTTTGTTTTGCAGAGAGGACTTAATAATCAACATTCAATGGAATACATCTGTAAAATGATAATTGTTTAACTTATACATCAAAGACTACCACTTTCAAAGACACTGGCTAAAATAACATGATTCATTGTTTAAATGAACATAAATTCAGTTTAAATTGAAACTTTAAATATAAGTGTTGGTCACATCTGGAAACATCAGTAGGGTTCAGGACAATGTAAAGTTAGACAGTGGCGGCTTTCAGATGTCATCTGAAATAACACATGTACTTTCTGCATATCTTACAAAAGCTTCTTGTTCTGCAAATAAATAATAAAGAACATGTCCTTCATGATAGCCCCAAGTGAATAAAACAACTTGCCGAACTAATATTTTCTTGATTCTTCTTTACTCTTTCCATTTCAGGAGTTACACTTAAAGCTGTAGCTCTTCCCATCTGAGATTTATAATAAACCTATCATTTTGGAAAACAAAAAACAGAGTACTGTGAATCAACTAAACAAGAGTCTCAGAGTACTTATTTTAAAGAGCTAAGCAAGGATAGGAAGCTGCAGGGGTGGAAAAAAAAAGGAGGCTGGCAGAGGTCTTTGTTGTTTAGTCACTAAGTCATGACCGACACTTTGTGACCCCATCGACTGTAGCCCGCCAGGCTCCTCTGTCCATGGGGTTTTTTTTTCCCAGGCAAGAATACTGGAGTGGGATGCCATTTCCTTCTCCAGGGGACCTTTCCAGACCGTGGATTGAAATGGTGTTTCTTGCATTGGGAGGCAGATTCTTTACCACTGACCCATCAGAAATCTAAAAATGCTTGTATCTTAAATCATTCTATTTTAATTCATCCTATGGCAGAGAATCACTGTGAATGTATTCATTATATGGGTGTACCATCAGTAAAGCTGTAATAAGCATTTCATCACAAAGGAGTAAGGTAAGAAATATCTTCATGAATGTTACTTTAAGGTACTCTTACCCATATAGAAGGCTGCTGGACCATTATGGTTCCTTAGTAATTAACTGTGGCAGAACTTTGGCCACGATGCCTAAGTGGTAACCATGCTGATCCATAAGGCCAGCACGCTCCCCAATGCTCCATCCCTCCCTTTCCAGAACCATGTTCCCTTTAGAGAGTAATGGAGTTACATCAACTGTGACTCTGAATACATCAGGAGAAGGTGAGTATCTGCTTCTCCAAAATACAGTTGTCAGGGACAATGCCAAACAATAAACTGCCTTTCCTTTATAACCTGGCCAAAAGACTTTAAAGGTTTAAAGAATAAAAGACTTCTTTGCATCTAACAGATTTTCATATTTCCTCTTCCAAAGAACACAATTTGTTATTAATGACTTCAGAGAAAGGATTCTCTCAGGGACTTCCCTGGTGGTCCAGTGCTTAAGACTCCATGCTTCCAATGTAGGGGGCACGGGTTTGATCCCTGTTTGGTGAACTAAGATCCCACATGCTGCAAAATGCAACTGAAAAATAAAAGTAAATTTTTAAAAAAATTTAAAAAGAAAATAAGAAAGGACTCTCTCAGCAAACTGCATCCATGGATGACATAACAGAAAGGAGTTGGAACACGCCAAGAATTGGTGTCTGAGTGAAACTGGACAGCCTTGAACAAGTGCCCTGAAAATGGACCTGTTTCATATGACCTATTCAGCCAGGCAACTTCATAATTTTTTCCCAGCATCATCCAAAAATAAAGTGAGGATAGCTATGAGTGGGAAATGGGGCTGGACAGGCTACAGAACAAGAATACATTTATTAATACATATGGAGGAAAGCGGAGAAGGCAATGGCACCCCACTCCACTACTCTTGCCTGGAAAATCCTATGGACAGAGGAGGCTGGAAGGCTGCAGTCCATGAGGTCGCTGAGGGTCAGACACAACTGAGTGGCTTCACTTTCACTTTTCACTTTCATGCACTGGAGAAGGAAATGGCAACCCACTCCAGTGTTCTTGCCTGGAGAACCCCAGGGACGGGGGAGCCTGGTGGGCTGCTGTCTCTGGGATCACAGGGTTGGACACGACTGAAGTGACTTAGCAGCAGCAGCATGGAGGAAAGGGAGTGGGAAAGCTTATTTGTAGAGCCAAAATGCCAAAAACTGCCATGGCATCGCTTTGGAGAATCACAGAAACTGCAAGCTTGAAAAGAGGGATATACAATACCCTGGAGACAAAAATCACATTGCAGTCACTGGGTACTCTGAGCAGGGTGTGCCTGACTGGACCCACAATACCTACCACCCTGAAAACTATCCAACAAATTGACAGCCAAATGAGAGCAGAGGCAATCAACTCAAGGTCATGAAAACTTTGTAAACACAGTCCTTTCATGGANTGCATCCATGGATGACATAACAGAAAGGAGTTGGAACACGCCAAGAATTGGTGTCTGAGTGAAACTGGACAGCCTTGAACAAGTGCCCTGAAAATGGACCTGTTTCATATGACCTATTCAGCCAGGCAACTTCATAATTTTTTCCCAGCATCATCCAAAAATAAAGTGAGGATAGCTATGAGTGGGAAATGGGGCTGGACAGGCTACAGAACAAGAATACATTTATTAATACATATGGAGGAAAGCGGAGAAGGCAATGGCACCCCACTCCACTACTCTTGCCTGGAAAATCCTATGGACAGAGGAGGCTGGAAGGCTGCAGTCCATGAGGTCGCTGAGGGTCAGACACAACTGAGTGGCTTCACTTTCACTTTTCACTTTCATGCACTGGAGAAGGAAATGGCAACCCACTCCAGTGTTCTTGCCTGGAGAACCCCAGGGACGGGGGAGCCTGGTGGGCTGCTGTCTCTGGGATCACAGGGTTGGACACGACTGAAGTGACTTAGCAGCAGCAGCATGGAGGAAAGGGAGTGGGAAAGCTTATTTGTAGAGCCAAAATGCCAAAAACTGCCATGGCATCGCTTTGGAGAATCACAGAAACTGCAAGCTTGAAAAGAGGGATATACAATACCCTGGAGACAAAAATCACATTGCAGTCACTGGGTACTCTGAGCAGGGTGTGCCTGACTGGACCACAATAGCTACCACCCTGAAAACTATCCAATAAATTGACAGCCAACTGAGAGCAGAGGCAATCAACTCAAGGTCATGAAAACTTTGTAAACACAGTCCTTTCATGGACATGTTGACAATATGTTTGCTTTCATAAGAAAAAAGTGACTAAGATCACACATTGCTGAGGTTCTTCTGGTTTTCTTTCACTCTCTTCAGCTCTGGTGGATCAGAAATTGCAGTCGCCTGGTTAATCTCTCCTCTGTATTTTACCTGTGGAGGATTAATATGAATTTTAATGAATAGCAGAATGGTCTCCAACCAAATACCAACAGAGGATAAGCCTCAAAATTAACCCTATTTTTTACATAATTTTTCGCCCAGTAGGTGTGTGTTAGCCTTTCAGTTCAGATCTACATCTGGCTTCTGATTCTTCTGACTTGGCAAGCACCAAGTGCTGGTTGTGCTTCTTAAAAATGATTTTTAATAAATATTTCTGTGTTCAATACCAAAACTAATTGCAAAGACCACGACTAAATGTAATAGAAATACAAGGGGAAGACACTGTAATGAAATCATTACAAGGGATTTCCTTGTCGGTTCAGTAGTTAAGACACCATCGTGTCTAAACTTCCACTAGCAGGGGCCACATGTTAGATCCCTGGCCAGGGAACTAAGATCCTGCATGCTGTGTGTGGACAAAAAATAGGGAAGAAAAAAAAATTAAAACTTAAAAAAAAAGAGAACTATAGTGAAGTAGCCATGGCAACCTGGGAAGGCCATTCACTCTTATTCTGAGTCTGGAGCCTCCATCTTCAAAAGAAGCCTCAGACCCCTCACTCATACCACTATCAGGGATACTGTAAGGATAAAGTAGTATTCAGCCTGATTTCCTCCTCCATCTGGGAGAAGCCACTCTTAAATTTTAAAGTGTTTCAAAATTATCTGTTTCAGAAGAAGGTTATTGTTTATAATGGTAAAAATTCCAAAAAACAGTCCCCCAAAATGGGGAAAATAACCATTAGGGGACACATTTGAAAGAGATTTCTGAATTCAGGGAAGCCTGGGTTCAAATTCCAGCCCTGCTGTCATAAACCATGGGTTCTTGCATGTCCTCTGACTTCTCAAGACTCGGTTTCCCACACCTACAAACCAGAGCAATAAATCATGCCTACCCCACTGAATCACATGACACATTTAGCACAGGGTGCACAGCAGAGGAACCTCATGACTACTATCTACCCTTGCTTTACTAGCAGCAGATCACTGAATGATTGATGTTTCCTGTCTTATTTATAAGGTTCCCTGCCAGGACATTATGTCTCAGAGCCCCAGTCAAATCAGGTCTTCTTTTGCCTTATGGCAATAGACAACTTTCTCTTTTCCCAGACTGACAACATACTCATTATGCTGCTCTCCAGGTCTTTAGATTTGGACGTAGTTTTAGAGATTTACCATCTAAACTATGAGGCCCATGAAGATAGGAAGGGATCTTATCTATCTCTGTGTACCAGTGACCAGGATAATGCCTGCCACGTTGCTTAATGAAGAGTTCTTCAATAGGGACTTCCCTGGAGGTTGAATGGTTGGAACTCTGCCTTCCAATGCAGGGGGTACAGGTTCGATCCCTAGTCAGGGAGCTAGGATCCCATATGCCTCATAGCCAAGCAACCAGAACATAAAACAGAAGCAATATTGTAGCAAATTCAATAAAGACTTTGAAAAATGGTCCAAATAAAAAAATATATTTTAAAAAAAGATTTCTTGAATAAATAAGTATGGCCGNGGCCACATGTTAGATCCCTGGCCAGGGAACTAAGATCCTGCATGCTGTGTGTGGACAAAAAATAGGGAAGAAAAAAAAATTAAAACTTAAAAAAAAAGAGAACTATAGTGAAGTAGCCATGGCAACCTGGGAAGGCCATTCACTCTTATTCTGAGTCTGGAGCCTCCATCTTCAAAAGAAGCCTCAGACCCCTCACTCATACCACTATCAGGGATACTGTAAGGATAAAGTAGTATTCAGCCTGATTTCCTCCTCCATCTGGGAGAAGCCACTCTTAAATTTTAAAGTGTTTCAAAATTATCTGTTTCAGAAGAAGGTTATTGTTTATAATGGTAAAAATTCCAAAAAACAGTCCCCCAAAATGGGGAAAATAACCATTAGGGGACACATTTGAAAGAGATTTCTGAATTCAGGGAAGCCTGGGTTCAAATTCCAGCCCTGCTGTCATAAACCATGGGTTCTTGCATGTCCTCTGACTTCTCAAGACTCGGTTTCCCACACCTACAAACCAGAGCAATAAATCATGCCTACCCCACTGAATCACATGACACATTTAGCACAGGGTGCACAGCAGAGGAACCTCATGACTACTATCTACCCTTGCTTTACTAGCAGCAGATCACTGAATGATTGATGTTTCCTGTCTTATTTATAAGGTTCCCTGCCAGGACATTATGTCTCAGAGCCCCAGTCAAATCAGGTCTTCTTTTGCCTTATGGCAATAGACAACTTTCTCTTTTCCCAGACTGACAACATACTCATTATGCTGCTCTCCAGGTCTTTAGATTTGGACGTAGTTTTAGAGATTTACCATCTAAACTATGAGGCCCATGAAGATAGGAAGGGATCTTATCTATCTCTGTGTACCAGTGACCAGGATAATGCCTGCCACGTTGCTTAATGAAGAGTTCTTCAATAGGGACTTCCCTGGAGGTTGAATGGTTGGAACTCTGCCTTCCAATGCAGGGGGTACAGGTTCGATCCCTAGTCAGGGAGCTAGGATCCCATATGCCTCATAGCCAAGCAACCAGAACATAAAACAGAAGCAATATTGTAGCAAATTCAATAAAGACTTTGAAAAATGGTCCAAATAAAAAAATATATTTTAAAAAAAGATTTCTTGAATAAATAAGTATGGCCGAATAGTAGCAAAGCAGTTCCCAACTTCCTGGACTCCCACAAGGGTGCCACAGTCCACACGCCTCAGTATGGGATAGTGAAAAGGAGTGGCCAAGAGGCAGAGTGTCTAATGGTTTTCAGAAAGCATTGTAAAGACTAAAAATAGCTAATGTTTGGTAATATAAGAGCAAAACAGAAACAACTTGCCATGCTCAGCTGCTCCTGGTTTCTCCTCACCCTCTCTATCTCGGGCGTCATGCTCACCGGGGTCGCTCTGTCACATGGCTCTCTGTACCTGAGCTGGGAGACAAAGGCAAGATGGTGTGGGGTTACCAGAAGGAAGAGTGAGCTAACACACAGTAACTGGTGAAAAGAAACGCCACACAGCACTCTAGCTGACATCTTTGCTAGGATTTTACAGCGAAAGATGCTTTGCTAATAGATGTCATCATCACAGTGATCCCGGAACTAAGCTTTTCCTTGCCCAAATGTTTTGAATTATACCTGGGGTTGTTTTTCTTCAAACTGTATTATTTCTTGGTGGCCTCTCTGAGTTTGATCCTATCAGTAATGATAAATGACCACTTCTGTGAGTTCATTTCTTCACAGTACTAAAATGACATTACCAAATGACCATTTCATATTCACATTTAAAAATAAAAATTCTGGATTCATCACCAGAAAGAAGGGTTATGCCAGTCCTATGCCTTCACTTCAGTGATCGGTTGTCACTGTAAAAAGAAACCCTGAACCTCCTTCTCCACCAAGTTCCAGCATTGGAAGACCATGCTCTGACAAGCATCGTGGAGATATTTCTTTTAAAAGAAACATTTATTTATTTATTTGACTGCACCAGGTCTTAGTTGTTGCAAATGGAATCTTTAGTTTCATCAAGTATGAATTTAGTTTTCTGATCAGAGATAGAATCCTGGCCCCTTGCAGTGGGAAAGTGGAGCCTTAGGGAAGTCCCATCATGGAGATACTTCTAACCTACTGCTAGAGTGGGGGATCAGAGTCCAACATTTGTGGTCAGCTTTCCCAGTAATTCCACAACATTCCAGGAAATAAATGAGGATCCAACACAGGGAGATAGAAAGCATGTTCACCAAATGAATTTCTGACAGGTAAAAGGAAAACTAGAGGTTAAAATTCCATTATGAAGAACTCCACAGGGACAGTCTTAATGACTTTTTGGAGCTTAAACTTAGTGTGAGGAATTTTTTCTCTTTTCTGCAAGACATCGCAAGGCCTGCAGATAAAATGGACTTGAGATGCACACCCTCAGTAGTGCACGTGCAAGTGAACAGATATCTGATAAGCCTGGAGAATAAATGACAAAGGGTCAGGCTCTTGCCAGTGCAACTTCTTTCTCTATACCATGGTAGGCAGTTTGAGAGTTTAGGCAGATTCTGTTTTGGATAATTGCCTAAAATGAGGAAAGGTCCAAAGTAATCTTTGTTGATGGCAGGCTACAAAGAAAGATGACTCTGGGTAGAGTTCAGAGGAGAAACATTTGTGGAACAGCATCACTGATGCAGCTGATTTCTAGTGGATGTCAGTTTGGGGACATAAATTTGATATGGAGACGCTTCATGTATTGCATTCATCCACTCACAAACATGCTGACTGCTTTATAGGCAATATCTCACTGAATATTCTAGTCCCTGTTTTAAAGATGAGGCGAATGAGGCTTGGAGAGGTTGGTGGCTTATGAAGGATATACAGCAAGTAACGTCTGGAGCCAGGATCAAACCAACAGTCCAGAGCCCACATTGTTCTCCACTCCAGAGCTATTCAAATTTCAGTCATGTATACACCACTTACCATATGCCATGCAAGGTATCACCTGAGCTGTGATTTCTAGTATTTTTTAATTAAATTAACTCCTTATTTTCAAATAGTTATTTTAAGGGAGTGTTATGTTTCTATAATAAATTAAAAACTAGCAAACTCTTATTTAACTTTTGGAGGATAATTGCTTTGCAAGGTTGCGCTGGTTTCTGCTGTGCAACAATACGCATCATCTGTATGTAACATACAACCCCTCCCTCCGGAGCCTCCCTCCCAAACCTCATCCTACACACACTTCTAGCTCATCACTGAGCTGAGCTTCCTGTGTAACTCTTTTCACAAAAAGGGACATATTATGACAATCTCTAGGTCACACTGAGTGAAGGCAGTTGGAGAAAGACAAATATCATATGATATCACTTATAAGTGGAATCTAAAAAATGGCACAAATGCACCTATTTACAAAAGAGCAATAGAATCACAGATGTAGAAAACAAACATAGTTACCAAAGGTGGGGAGAGGGATAAACTGAGAGATTGTGAGTGGTATATACATACTACTATATATAAAATAGATAACTAATAAGCACCTATTGCATAGCACAGGGAACTCTACTCAATTCTCTGTAAGGACCTATATGAGGAAAGAATCTGAAAAAGAGTGGATATATGTATAGCTGATATACGTTGTTGTACAGCAGAAAGTAACACAACATTGTAAATCAACTTTACTCCTATAAACATTAATATTTTTTAAAAAAGAACACATTTAAGCAATTTAACTCATAAGTCAAGGCTTGAGCATAGACAGGCCATCTGAACCAGGGACACTGTCACTGCTGGCAGCCTCCTCGTGACCTGAATTATGCTTTCTCTCTCCGCTATCTCTCTCCTGCCATCTTCCACCCCAAGGACTCATCACACTAAACTTTCCCCTCTTTGAACAGATCTCAGATCATGAACACAGTCAGTCTGCACTGCCAGGAGGGCTCTTCCTCCTGAAATCCATCCCCAACTTTTATTAATTCTTTAAGAGCTAACTCAAATGTTACTTTTTCCAAAGGTTTTCCTCTCTCTCACTGACATAGCCTTCCTTCTCTGCATTTCCCCAGCACTTTGAAAATAAGAGTTATTATTCAACATTAAAATGAGATATTGCATGTAAAGAACCCCCAAAAGGTAGTAAGCACTCAACAGATATTAATTATTTTAGAGCACTTAATGAACGATCTTTATTTATCCCCACAACTGTTTCTCCTAGAGACCTTGAGAATACACACAGCCTCTAACCTTAAGGTGTATCTCACTCATCTTTGAATGCCCCCAAGAACAAGAACAGAGTAGGCATTCAACACCAGGTTCTTTAATAAGCAAACGCACATGCTTGGTGTAATGCTAGCCCAACACAAAGATGTGTGAAATCTTATCTCCATCTTTCAGGAACTGGCCTTCCTACAATGGTATCCATTCTACTTCATTCTACTGTGCAAGTGCCATGCCCACAGAAAACAATACTTAAAGAAATGTGATCACACATTGCTGATGTTCTTCTGGTTTTCTTTAACTCTCTTGAGTTCTGGTGGATCTGAAATGGCTGTTGCATGTTTCACCTCTTCTTTGTATTTTACCTGCATGATTTATTAAAAAAAAAAAAAAAGGTGAGTCTTATTCAACATAAATTTCAAAACAGTTAAGAATTCTTCATTTTTAACTATTACATAGCCTATTTTTTAATTCCAATATTAATTTTCCTTCAACAATAACACACATTTTTATTTCATCTGGTGCTTTCAGGATTCCTTTATCTTAAAGTATAAACAAACCCATATCTATTCACCTATCCATCACTGGAGAGGTTTTTTTTTAACTAAAATAAGCACATACTGCTTATAAAAATAAATTTTATCATCAGGCAGATGCACTAACAATTTTGGAAATTATCTTAATAATTCATTATTTTTCTATAATAAAAGCAATTTCTATTTATTATTTGTGTATTACCATGTCTTTAAAGGCAATAATCAAACTGAATTAGCTACTAAGTCTTGAAAACACTGCTTATCTGACTGAGAGTACACAAATAATCTAGAATAAGAAAAAAATAAAAGAAGAGAAAGAGGAAAGTGGAAGGAAATATGTACAAACAGAGGCCACTGAGTACTGATCACTATAGAAGGGCCAGTAGCAGAAAGTCAAGAAGTGTCTTCTACCACACAATCATGTTATGTAGAGCCCGTCTATATCCTGGCATTCACAAGTCAAAAGCTCCTCAGTTAAGTCTACTTAGAGGAAGATCAACCAGATAAATGATAACATCAGCACACAGTTATGCCCAGGACAAGCCCTTTAAACTTATAAAATGATTAGTGAAGCTATCCTATCTCTAAAATGCACAGAAGATTGGAATTGAGATAAAGGACACATATACACATATAAATATGAACATATCAGCTAGACTTAAGTGCCATATGTTGAAATTTAGCAAAGACTTAGATCTATGCAAAAGACATTTTAGAAATCACTTAGTAATGATTAAGACTGAAATTCATGCTGAGAGTCATGAAGAAAGTGAAAGTGAATTCACTCAGTCGTATCTGACTCTTTGCGACCCCATGGAGTGTAGCCCACCAGGATCCTATGTCCATGGGGTTTTTCAAGCAAGAGTACTAGACTGGGTTGCTATTTCCTTCTCCAGGGAATCTTCCCGACCCAGGGATCGAACCTGGATCTCCCGCACTCTAGGCAGACGCTTTTACCATCTGAGCCACCAGGGAAGTCCTCAATACCTACATATCTTCACTATCATCTATGTTTTAGCATCTGTACATTTCATATGTGGTATGAGTAACACCGCCAATATTAGGCCAGATCCAAAACAGTTAAAACAAGAGTACACTGAGACAGACTGTCTCCAAGTAGGATTCCAAAATATTCTTAAGAGAGAAAAGTAATATTCAAAAGACTCGTACTCTGGAGGTGGAAAATGTCGAGATCTTTAAATGTTAGAGAATCCTATCTTGGTTTGACAGATCTTGCTAATCTTGAAAGGGCAACTTTCCATCTGAATACTAAGCAGGAGTTTATGGCCCAGGCTCATAGAGACACAGAACTATGCATTTATTGTTTGCTAGAGGAGGCAGGGGGATGTCTGGAGAAGAAATGATAGACTGTGTGATTTTCCTAGGGTGAGACGCTAAACACGATTAAAGATGAACATTTTTGTTTTTCATACGACTCCAAACTAATCAAAATGGCACAGTCATTTTGCTATAGGCAATAGAATTGTGCAGTACAGAACATTTATAACATTATACCCCAGTACATGGATGGGTACATTTCAAATGTTATCATTTGGAAGTGAAGGAAACAACTACTCTACATGTCTCAGCTGAACTAATTTCTCTGCCAGACTCAAGCGTTGCCTGACACAGACTCCTGCCACCGTGGATCAGCACTCTTGCCACCAGGTCGTTGCCTATGCTTTCTTCAGGAAATCAGATTCTTCCACTGCACAGGGCTTTTGGTGCACTCACATTCTGCAGGTTTTCTGCAAGTTCATTTCCTGTAAGTCTGCTGACTATAGCGCTCCCTTACCTTTCCTACTCTGTCTCCACAAATGCCAGTGCATACACACTCTAGGATGCCAGGTAACCATCGGAGTTCCTGACGAAGGCATTTTAATCCAGGCAATTCGACTTGGATGACCTAAAGAAACTGCCTCCAAGGGTGGCGTTGAAGAGAAACATCTGGGAAGATGTAAGGAAAGAACCCTCAACAAGAAACTAAATAGCAAGCTCCTCACATCCCCAATGTGGAACCTAAGGATGTGGAGGCTCAACAGTGAGGGACGTGGGCATCTGCAGATGTTGGTGTGAGTATGTGTGAATGACTGTGGGGGCGGGGGGGGCTGCACCCACTCCCTGTGGACAGCGAGGGATGACTGTATAACAACTATTACCAAATACACCTATTGGTAAGAGTAGCAATGATCCATTCTAAATGTCAAGCACTGAGTGAAGAAGTTTTTAATCCATAACATTAAACACCTCCTCCACCCTTCCCCCAAGTTCAAAGGGCACTGGGGAGGGGCGGGTAATTTATTTTACAAATTATAATGAAGGTGTGTGCTTTTCTTTGCTGGAAGCGCAAAGAAGTAGAAGGTAAATGGAGCCTTTGAAACCTTCTCTTGAGCCACCAAATAAATGTTCCAGTGCCTTTAATCATTCTATCAGGATAAATTTCTTTCATCCAAGTTGAGGGGAGGTATTGAAAAGTATCCTTTCTCTGAAAAGTGTAATACAGCTAAAATTCTGTTCAGAAGGATGATAACTAATCCTAGATTTCATTACTGTACTATTAAAGTGATCTATCTCTTATGCACTATGATATATATATATATATCAAGATGAAATACTGCTTTAGGTTCAAGGGGAAGAAGGCTACAGTTTCCTTCTGAAAGTTAGCTCTTTGATATTTGATGAAACAGTGTTTCAACAANAGGAGGAGAAGGGGACGACAGAGGATGAGATGGCTGAATGGCATCACCGACTCAATGGACGTGAGTTTGAGTGAACTCCAGGAGTTGGTGATGGACAAGGAGGCCTGGCGTGTTGCGATTCATGAGGTCGCAAAGAGTCAGACACGACTGAGCGACTGAACTGAACTGAACCAACTCAAGTATTCTGGCCTGAAGAATTCCACAGACTATATAGTCCATGGCGTCACAAAGAGTCTGACATGACTGTTGTGAAGAGGTGCCATCACATAGAAACAGCCTCTCAAGAGCAAAGTAGGAGTGAAGATAACAGAAGAGAGAGATGAAGGAAAAGGGACAGCATTCAAATTCCAACCTGAATGTGATCCTCAGATTTCTCTGTTCTTAAACCAGAACAGTTTCTTAATCAGGTTTGACTTGGGTTTCTATTATTTGCAACCTAACTAATACAATCACATCAACAAATCATCATTATGATCATCGTTATCGTTATTGACATATGTGGATAAAGTCTTAAATTTCTTCACTGTTAAAGTCAGTGAGACTCTCCCCAAAGACAGTGCCATTATTTGCTATCAAAGTAATGAGATAACACAAGGATTAAAGGACTTACAGCACTTCAGAGGCACTTCATTCTTAAAAATTTCATGTAAAGTGAGTAACGGCCACTTTCATTTTATAAAGAGGTTCAAGTGGACTTAGTAGCTAGTCAAGGACTGGGACAACCAGTGAGCATGTGAACTTTCAAGCTGTAGTTACTAACAGACCACCTTCCTAATCTGCCTTTCACTAGTTTAAAAGATGATGTTAAATTTTATTCAATTATTTTGGTTAAGTATATAGAATTTTTTCTGAAATAAGGAAATGTTCATTTTTCTCATACCACATAGACAGGAGATGGTGAGCATCATTTTTTTTAAAAATGTATTGACTGCAAAAAGATTACTAGGACATAACTGCTTATTACCATCTTACACATAAAAGCTGCGGAACGTTTATATACAGTTAACTTTGGCCACCTCATGCAAAGAGTTGACTCATTCGAAAAGACCTTGATGCTGGGAGGGATTGGGGGCAGGAGGAGAAGGGGATGACAGAGGATGAGATGGCTGGATGGCATCACCGACTCCATGGACATGAGTCTGAATGAACTCTGGGAGTTGGTGATGGACAGGGAGGCCTGGCGTGCTGCAATTCATGGGGTCGCAAAGAGTCAGACACGACTGAGCGACTGAACTGAACTGAACTGAACTGAACACAAACAACAAGAAGGTTTATTCCCCTATTACTATCATCAGCCCGCCACATGAGAGGTTCTTCCACATCTGAGGTTCCTCAGCATTCACAGATTCAACCAATCATGGACTGTGGAGGATTGCAGAATTTACAATTGAAAAGTATGTATAAGTGGACCTGCACAGTTTACGTCCATTTTGTCCAAAGGCCAACTGTGTAATCTCTGAGAAAAACTTACAGACAAGGAAATCAGCTGAAAATTCATATATTCTCAATCGTTAAATAAATGAACTCACCTCACTAGTCATTTCAGATGCTCGTTTTGCTCTTTGAATATCAAGTACTTCGGAATTAAGCTCCATTCCTTTTCCTTTTATTTCATTTTCCAAATCCTTTTTATATTCTTTCTATGAAACAAGAATATTACTGTTTGAAATTTACTGGGAAACTCTTTAATTTATATACTGTTTTACATGTGTTTCCACAGACCACAGAAAGAAAATATTTCTAGAAAGGAATGAACCAGATTTCTGAGCATTCCTGTTCTTTATTTCCTACAGATACTTCATTTTCTTTTTTAGTCATGGTTGTGTGGCTGCCAATACTATCAATCTTTTTTCTTTTATTCTGTCTTCCCACATGTTTTGGTACCATATTGGAGCCATATTTCTTAAAGATATCTTCCTTTTTTTAAATTTATTGATTTTTTTATTGAAGGATAATTGCTTTACAGAATTTTACTGTTTTCTGTCAAACCTCAACATGAATCAGCCATAGGTATACATATATCCCCTCCTTTTTGAACCTCCCCCCCATCTCCCTACCCATCTCACCCCTCTTCCTTTTAAATGGTAAGGAATGTCTTAAGAATGCATGCTTCTTACTAATTACCTGAAGTATTTCTTTGCAAGTTGTCTATAAAATATGAATCATTAAAAGAACATAATTGGAAAGGAATGAAAAATTACAAAATCAAAAGGACTGATGTAGCCAATATTTTGTTTCCATTTTATTCAAAGATTTGTAAAACCAAATAATTTCCTACAGATTGATACTATATAGTATGAATTTCACCCATTTTAACATAATATTTTAAGTAGATCCAAATGTCTTTAATCTGTACATATAATATGGTTTTTTTTTTGGTTTGTGCTAATGAATTTCTATCTTACTAATTGAATTATGAAAACAATGTCTATCTTAATCTAATTCAGCTAAGTTGCCTTTATGATTAACTTGTCAGATGAAAGATGAAACTTCCTTTAAGGATAAGAAATCACGTTCTAGTTAATTCTAGGGTTCATTTGATGTTATTTTCTCTTTGTCCAGTTTAATTAAATTAGCTGGTCCTCCGCTTAACTAATAGCCTACAAGACATTGTAATGACCTGCATGTAATTTTGGAAAGAGCTCTGGAGTCAAATGACCTGGATTCTTTCACTTGTTGGTCTTGTGACCTTCGAGAGGACTTTAAGTAACTGAGCCTTGATTTTCACATGGACAAAATGAAAATAAAAATACTTGCTATACCAGTATCAAGGACAATCGAGGGAATCAAATTAAGTATAAAAAGATACATTATATCACAACAGAAATGAAAAAACCATAAAGAATGCAAAGGCAATTTGAAGCTAAATGCTTACACATTTAAAACGAAGTCACAATTTAATTAAGTCATGAGTCTCTTTTTAAAATTAGATATCAGTAACTTAATTAAAAGATTTTTAATCATAGTCTCTGGGCTTATTTCTTATACTGATGCAATATTCTAAATCAATAAATCTAAAATAAGATTCATTCACAGAGAAAAATAAAAGAAAATGGCAATAGCATGAATATTAAAGTCATTTGCAAGTCTCAAAATAGATCTCACATTTTCATTTGTATATAAATAATAAAAAGACTCTCTTTTAAAAAATTCATGTAAATAGTGCATATTAGTTAAATAGAAGACAATAATAGCAGGCAGTTGTCATGTGGTCAGCCTTTAACTTCAAAAAATTTTATAGGAACTAGAAGTGAGAAGACATAGGGTAGTAAGAATTCTCTTCCATGATATGCCTACTTCAGCCCAGCATACATTACGACAGTGAATCACATTAAATTTCTACGAGTAGTTAAATGCTAAAGCCAGTTGGTATTTCGTTATTAACGAAGTTCACGATGATTAACATCTATGCAGGTAATTATACTCTGTTCCACTGGTTTAAGACACTTCTTTCAGGGATAGTTTCTTCAGTTCAAACTTTAGGATGAAATGGGTTCTCTGATGCTTTCTCTTAACGTAAAGAGAAACTATTTAAACAAAGAACTGAAAGAGTTTCAAGTTACCTAGAAACTATTTTTATTTAAAAAAGCAGAAACAAAAAACTTTTAAACTGTGAACATGATATTTTTAATTGTTAGATTGAGGGCCTTAGTGTTCAACAAATTTAATAACATTGTGAGCCAAAATGTACCACTAAGTTTAGGGGTTGGGGGGAAATGCTGCTGAGTATAAAATGGAAAATGGAAATGAATTCTTATGCTGTACATGCTAAATATATTATTTTTTCCCTACTTAGAACACAAGCCACTTATAAATGTACCATTTATCCAGACCTTCACACATCACCTCATTTCTGATATCAAATGTCATGAAAACACTGCCGAGAAGTTACAGAAAAAGCTGGTTCTAATATGTGGTTTATAATAACTAAGTTTGAGAGAATCAAGCTAACCTCATCCACACTGAAAATATTTTTTTTAAACTAACTGCTATAAAGCTACTTATAGAGCTTCTAAGCTACAAGCCAAACATAAAATCAAATATTTTTTCAAGTTTTTCAAGGAAATCTGGGTAATTTCTTCCTTCAACATTAAATGGAAATATTAACACTTTCCTGTTTTTAATGAAAACATAAAACTCTATGAGTAAAGGTCAAAGTGAAGGAAAGAGTAATGGATGAATAACTCAAACACTGATTTAGAGAATTAGTAGAGAACTGATTTTTAGTGCATATTTTCTGGGCTATTTCTTTTGCAGAACTATAGAGTAAATAGTAGGATCATACCTCCTTCAGAAGGTTGGTGATGTACTTTACATGTAAAAACTCTGGAGTCTTGTCTAAATCCATTGATGACCTTCCTTTAATATCCTTCTCAAAATCCTCTCTGTAAACTTTCTGTAAAATAAGACCACATAATTTTAAATTTAGAAAACACCAGTGAAAGTTGAAAAGATAACAGAACAAGAGTTCCTGGAACAAAATTGATGTTTTTCTTATATAATTGTATCACCTCTGAGTCTTCTTACTAACGGGAAAATAACTCCAACCTTAACATAATATCTCAGATCACAAACTACCATCATTCCCAATATAGAAATGCAACAGTAGGATATATTAATCATGCATTTACATTTCAGGATTTCTTGGTGAGAGGAAAGGAAGTGAACTAGTACAGGGAAAAAAATCAACGAACCTGAGGCCAGAATGGTACCAGGGTCCCCAGCGGGGGTGTTCCAGTGACTGAAGAAGAGGTACCGGGACGTGGAGTGCAGCAGGGCCAGGAGAGAATGAGGGTAAGCCTGAGACACCAGTACCTCCTTCTTCATGTGGTTGTCAGAAAAGTAACATGATTTTTGAGACCTGTGTCTCTCAGGTACATTTACCTGACAATTTCATATAGTCTTAAACTTCAGAGAAGCCAAGTGGCTCATGAAAGTAGAAACCTTTATCTGGGCTGTGGATCACCGACAAGACAGAGGGAAATTAATTTGAAATCTGGCCCTAGCAATGACGGACATGAATGAGCACCAACAGCAACTAGCAATGAAAGAGAAGAAGGTGATGTGAAGGATACATACAATACTTTCTATACTCTTCTCAAAATGCAGACAAGGTGCTATGGACTGAATATGCGCCTCCAAAACCCATATGTTGAACTCCTACCTTCCCACCCACAACATGATGACATCAGGAGGTGGGGCCTTCAGGACATGATGAGGATTAGATGAGGCCATCATACATGAGAGACTACGAATGGGATTCATGTCCTTCAAAGAATCATTAACAAGCCTGCTTCCTCCGTCTCCCTGCTCTCTATCATGAGAGGATACAAGAAGGTGGCAGTCTGCACCCCAGAACTCAGCATGCTGGCGCCCTGACCTCAGACCTCCAGCCTCCACAACTATGAGAAACAAGTTTCTATTGCTTAAGCTACCCAGTCTGTGGTACTTTGTTAGAGCAGCTCAAACAGACTAGAACAAAAGATATTCCAGTGAGCCATCCTATTAAATGTGAGTTTTTGTAGGGCTTTTGAATTTTGATCAAGTTTACCTGCTCTGTCAATTCACTTAAAAAGAAATGACTGACTCGGGTAAAACAGTCACTGAACCATTCTTGCTCAAACTTCCCCTTTATTGGCTCAAGAAAACACGAAATATGAAAAATACAAGTAACTATTTTCTCCTCTCTCCCCTGAAGAAGAAATTAAACAGCTCTGAAATTCAACAAGCCACAGTATTCTACATGCCCTTTGTCTGAGAATATGAATCATAACATTTCAACAAAGCACATGTAATGTTTACTAAATTCCTAGGAGGGTTTTGCTGTCTAGAAATCATTTCTTGGGAATTTCATGGAGGTCCAGTGGTTAGGGCTCCGTGCTTTCACTGCCAAGGCCGGGGTTCAATTCCTGGTCAGAGAACAAAGATCCCACAAGCCACTCAGTGCAGCCAAATAAAAAAAAGAAAGAAATCATCATTTTTCCCTGTTTTGATGTTGTTTTTAAAAACTAGAAAAGATTTGCCCGTTGAGCATGTCTGGAGTCTAGCACTGTGGTTGTAACCAGCTGATAGTAACTGCCCACTACTTCTGTCCCTTTGAAGTAAAAACTTGGTTGTACCCACAGAAATTAGATGTGTCTGTAGACAAAACCATCTGTGTCTGGTGTCTGATTCCCCTCTGCCCACACTTACCCCCACTGCCTCCCTCAAAAAAACAGAAGAAATCTCACTGGGGTAGACAGGAACCAGTGTCAGGAGACTACGTGGATGTGACCTAGCATTATCTTAAGTAGAGAATTAAATGGATAAGTAGAAAAAAATAAACAACTTATAATTGATCTCTTGATGTCTTGAAACTTCCTTGAAGCTTTCTGATATCACCAATTATTAGCCAGGGGTAGGGGGAGAATCAGTTAAATAAATTAATAGGAAAAAGGGAATCATTTATGACTTTTACCCATTAGCAGTTACTAAGTATGTAATTTTAGGTATGACAATTTCAGTGGGTGCATTATCAGTCTAGGAATATACTTACCTAGCATCATTACCTTGAGAGGATTAAATGAGCCAACATATATAAAACATTCAACCTGTCACCTAGCACAAAGTAAGTACTTAACAAATAAATGTTAGCTCTATTCTCATTACAAAAAAAAAAAGGTAAGTAAAGGAACCAGCCCTTTTAGTTTTTATCTGCTCATCATAATTTCACATGGACGCAGCCTGAAAGTGTCAATTTTATCATCACAGAATGCAAGAGCTCACCTGGCCTAGTATTCATATTTGCCAAATGGGAAAAACTGGGAAACTGAGGGCCAGGAAAAAAAAAAACCAATGACCTGGACTAGATGCCTGGGTCTATAGTACAGATTCCTTGGTCTGGCCAGTGCAGTATACTTTCTTCTAGACACACTAAGCCTTCTGAACCACTGCAATGGTTCCTTTCCATGACAAAACATCAAATTCGCACTAAACAGTTTGATAGCAAAACAAAAAGACTCACCTCACTCTGCATCTTCTGAGCCTCCTTTGAAACTTGATATGACGGTGTCTCAACAAATTCAAGCATCGATTTCCCCTTATTTTTCTCATACTCTTCTTTGTATTTCACCTTCATTGAAAAAAAGTATAAATGGCACATAAAGCTCACAAGCCCTTATACAAACAGAGCAAAGTAAAATAACTGTATGTGCAAAATTGATCACCCTGTTTTCTAAAAATCACAATATTCTGACCATTTAGGTTGATCACTAGGTTGATCCCTGTGGTTAATGATATACAAAGAAAGGAAACAGGTAACATATTAAAGTTTTTAAGGGATATGAATGGTTTAGAATTAAATAATGTAGTTCTAGGACATGTATATGTAGACAGCTGGGATAGCTATATATCACACATGGAGTTATACATGTATACACACATGCCATTAATATATACACGTATAGGTACATATATACATATGTACATAGGTACATATATAGAGAGAGAGATAAGACACAGAAAGGCTGAGACAGAGGATACAAGAGACAAAGAGAGATCACTGTGATAACTTTGATGCCTATTAGTAAATTATGAACAAAAAGAAAACCCAAACTGTGACTGTCTGTCTTTCTGACAAAGGAAGGACAGTGTTCTTTNGTGACTGTCTCTTATACACATCTCAAGAGACAAAGAGAGATCACTGTGATAACTTTGATGCCTATTAGTAAATTATGAACAAAAAGAAAACCCAAACTGTGACTGTCTGTCTTTCTGACAAAGGAAGGACAGTGTTCTTTAGGACTGCTGAATTTTCCCATAGATATTGAGTGAAACCCACACACAGAGCTTTTATGTGACTTCCTTCAGTTTTGCTAAGCATTATTTAATCATATCATATCATGAATTATTTATTCATTATAACCAACCTTTATCTATTTCAGTTTATAAAATGATCAATATTTTCTATCTTCTAAAAACAAAAACTATAATTATATTCTGCAAGCTGCAAGAGTGGTTGGCTTTTTTAGCAATACACCTTTTTAAATTAAATTCATAGTTTTGATCATGATTCATTTTATTGAGATATGTATTTTTGCTAAAATCCTTATATATAAAAATTACTAATGAAATTGGTTAAGCTGCATTATAATAAAAATAATTTTAATGATATTTAAATCCAAAAGAATCTTTTCAAAACAGAACTTTGTGGTAGCAGGACATATACCGAATTTTTTAATTCCTGTTTTTAGGAATATTTTTGTTTAAGAGAAGTATAATAGAATGATCCATGAAAGTGAACTATGAAAGTGAACACTATGTTACGGTAAAATTTTGTGGGGAAACAAAATAAAAATTAAAATGCAAAGAGAAAAAAATGTATACTTCCATACCTTAAAGGAGAGCTGGTTTGTATATTTTTTAAATAAATGAAGGTCAGTATCAAATCATTATGGAATTTATGTTCCATGGGGTTTATTTAAAAGAGTGATTTAAATTTTATCTTAATAGATCCTGGAAATAATATATTTTTTCAATTACTGAAATTCAGAATTTAAAAAGTTATCAACTTTAAAAAGTTATCTTATTCAAGGAAAAAAATATTTTTAAATGTTTCTTTCAGAGAGTACATAGAATTTCATAGTTGAAAGAAACATAAAGGCAAAATANCTTAATAGATCCTGGAAATAATATATTTTTTCAATTACTGAAATTCAGAATTTAAAAAGTTATCAACTTTAAAAAGTTATCTTATTCAAGGAAAAAAATATTTTTAAATGTTTCTTTCAGAGAGTACATAGAATTTCATAGTTGAAAGAAACATTAAGGCAAAATACACTAGTAAGATAATTTCCCATTTTTAATACACTTACAACTGAGCTGAAATATTATAACAAACTTTATGCCTGGAAAATTATACTTTTGCAGCTCAAAATGACCAGTACACTATAAAAGTTTTCATCATTATGAGATTTGACCATTAATTAATTAACTCATATCTTGTAAGTTTTTAACTGTGTATAGTAACTATAGTATTATGAAATGCCTGCCTGTCGAAACATGGTTCAAGCTTCCCTAACCTAATAAATATAGAGAGAACAGAGTTTGAGATTTTTCTCATGATGCACATCCTTCCCAGCGGCTACACGTTCTCGGTGGAGGTGCCGGCCCTGAGTGTTACTGAGTCCAGGCAGGGGAGGCCTCGTACCTGACTCTGGAGCACGGCATTGCCTTTATGGTGCAGGTGTTCCGCAGCATCCACATCAAAATGATACAGGCCTTTGTTTTCCTCAAAAACCTTTCTATATTCTCGCTAAAAATAAGAACACAAAAATAAAGTAAGACTAGAAGGGTCTGTCAAAAGCAACTAATACTTAGGAGGGCACACTGAAAAAATGCAAGCAAACAAGAGCTGCAAAGCTGCTCCTAAGTTCCCATCTGCTGTCAACTGGTCAAGTAGATCGCTGACCCTGAGCTAAAGCGACAATGGGATATAGACCAGTTCTAGGTGGTCCATGTGAACAGCATCTAAAATGCTCAAGAGAAGCAGAGGGCTACTGGCTCTAAACACAACATAAATAATATTTGCAGCACTGGGACGTGACAGTGGAAAAGCCCATAACTTGTGTGAACAGGCAAAGTGGGCAAAATAAAGGCAATTTGTCTTGCCCTTATCCTAGAACAGAAATGGATTTATTAATAACTGCATCTACAAGAAGAGAAGGAAAGAGAAGAACAGATGAAAGGAGAGCTGGAGTCAGGAAAGGAAAAAAAAGTTGTATGTAATGGATCATAAGGAAAATGAGAGGGAGAGAAATAATTCAACTAACTTTCCTAAAAGGAGAAGGTAGGAGGTGGCTGAAAGAGAAACCAAGGAATCAGGGTATGATTGGTTGAATTTTTAAGGTGAAGATAATTTTTAAGGATTAAGACACTTTTTAAATACAGACAAAAAGGTGAATTTGGAAGAGAACAGAATGGATAAGAATGCCAAATTTGGCAAGTGTAGGACTCTAAACACAGCAGGCAGCATAAAGACAAACACTGCTTTATGATTTTTACCACTGGAGACTGGACACTTAGTAATTTTGCCTTATTTGGAAAACTTTTAGAGGTAAATGGTAACTCTCAAAGACTCAGGTATACAGAGACTTAAGCTAGAGTTGGTCGCTTCTTAGACATGGGGATTTCAATGAAAATGGCAATTTAGTGTATAGAGAGTGGAGGGAGAGGTAAGCAGCATTAGAAAGGGAGCAGGAACAGGCTAGGACACTTAGGCCTAGGATATGCTCCAGTGATCCAGAGTGAAACAAGAGGAGGCCTCAGTGCCAAGGATGGGAAGGACAGAAGCTCTGAGTGGCCTACACAGGAAAACTGCTTTCCCTAGGGACACAGCAAGGTCCCCAGAGGCATTTTCAGTCAATTAGGGAACTAAGACATGTATGGCCCAAACTCTAACCAGAATACTTTAAGGGAGAATAGCACCCCCAGGAAGCTCATGAAAATGTTCACATAGTACATCTTGACCAAAGAGAACAAGTTCTGATTTTTAGCTTCTCTGCTAATTTTTTTTAAAAGCTAATTTCTAAGAATAACAATATACTTAGAGATGTTATGATTTAATTAGAAGTAATTTTATAAAATATATTTATCAAATAGATATGAAATGCATGTAACAAGCTAGGATACATTCCATTACTCAGTTAAAATGCAAAACTAATAGTCTAGAATTGTAACTGGAATAATGGTTATAGATTGAGAAAAGGTCAAAAAATACTGCCCGTCACTTAACGATCTATTTTAGTTACAAAGAATTTCAGAAACTCTTGTTTTAAAACCAAAGAAAATCACCCTGTTTGAACGAAGATCTGGAAAAGAATGATCGATACTTGTTTTTTCTTATATAAGAGTCTCTGTTGCCTCCTAGTGGGAGTTACACAGAGTAACACAATATACACTTTTTTAATTTACGCAGTTACCAAAAAAAAAAAAAAAAAAAANAAAAGGCAGAGGAACCAGAGATCAAATTGCCAACATCCGCTGGATCATGGAAAAAGCAAGAGAGTTCCAGAAAAACACTGTTTCTGCTTTATTAACTATGCCAAAGCCTTTGACTGTGTGGATCACAATCAACTGTAGAAAATTCTTAAAGAGATGGGAATACCAGACCACCTGACCTGCCTCCTGAGAAACCTATATGCAGGTCAGGAAGCAACATTGGAAAAGACTCTGATGATGGGAGGGATTGGGGGCAGGAGGAAAAGGGGATGACAGAATATAAGATGGCTGGATGGCATCACCAACTCAATGGATGTGAGTTTGAGTGAACTCCAGAAGCTGGTGTTGGACAGGGAGGCCTGACGTGCTGCAATTCATGGGGTCAAAAAGAGTCAGACACGACTGAGCAACTGAACTGAACTGAGACACGTNATGGCATCACCAACTCAATGGATGTGAGTTTGAGTGAACTCCAGGAGCTGGTGTTGGACAGGGAGGACTGACGCGCTGCAATTCATGGGGTCAAAAAGAGTCAGACACGACTGAGCAACTGAA
Source organism: Raphicerus campestris (assembly GCA_006410735.1). Taxonomy (NCBI): domain Eukaryota; kingdom Metazoa; phylum Chordata; class Mammalia; order Artiodactyla; family Bovidae; genus Raphicerus; species Raphicerus campestris. The sequence goes on from SJYW01011746.1 coordinate 497,695, forward strand.
CTGAACTGAGACACGTAGGAAGCCCCTAAAACTTTTTCTAAGGACTCACAAATAACACTATGAAGAAAAAAATTTTAAACTGAAATCTAAGGGCCCATCTTACTACACTTCATTTTGTGCATGAATTCATTAAAAAAAAAAAAAAAAGCAGAGTGGAAAATTCTTCTGAATAGCTACGGTAAAATTATTTCTGGGAAATGATACAGTGTTTCTATGGATCAGGCAATATTTTAAGTTGCTCACAGTAGTTCATTTAATCCTCACTACAACCCTAAGAAGAAGTACTGCTCCATGTCATTTTACAGGTCAGGAAACTGCAGATGGAGAAATTAAGCCACCTGTCCAGAGTCACTCAATGAGCCAGTAGCAAAACCAGGAGCTCAGGGTTCCAGCTCCACAGCCCTTTTATTAATTACCCAGCCAAGCTGCACAGCTTTTCTACACCACCAATAGACCGCTGTGCCCCCAGAAAAGGCTGAAATCCTAAGTCAGAAAATCTGAAGCAATACTGGAAGAGCTACCTACCAGGTGCGTGTCAACACGCATTTCAGCAAGTGTTAGGACTGAGAAAAGCTTGGAATCACGGCCCTTCTCAGGCCCTCCAGAGCTAAGAACACAGCAGGTCTTCTCAATTGTCCAGATACTATGTTATGTTCTTCAGTTAGATTTTATAGTTCTCCTCATTTATGTTTCTCTATTTTGAAATGTAACCCAATTAAGACATTTGCAACTTGAAGAAAGGACATTTTCAAAGTTGAAAACACTATATACATGCATAAAAATTACTGTTTGCTGTCATTGATGACTTTACAAATGTTACCTTTTTCCATTAAAAGAAGTGTTAATTTTTATATAGTCAAGCCTGTCTAATTATCCTTTTGGAGTTTCTGGATCTCCAATTTTAAGAATAACTCAGGTTATCCCTCTGTATATACCATATATATCCCTATGTTAGGTATATACAGTCTCCTGGATTTTCTTTTAAGATTTTAAAATTATTTTTTTGTTTACATTCATATCTCTAACCCATCTGGAATTTATTTTGTAGATGGTTTAAGATTAAGGTCCAATTTTATTTTTACCCTGAAGGATGGCCAGTTATGTCAGCACCATTTATTAACTAATATAACTTTTTTCCACTGACTTAAACCAAAACTTTTATCATATATTAAATTCTTATACACATTAGAGTCTATTTCAGGATTCCCTAGTCTAACCTACTGATTATTTTATCTTTTATATATCAATTCCATATTGATTTAATTTCAGTGGTTTTATACTATGTTATAGTAACTCACAGTGTAAGTTCCCCTTCACTGGTCTTTACTTTAATACTTTTGAAGGCTATTTTCAGGCATTTCCTTGCCATTCAAACTCTAAGATCATTTATCCATACTTCAAAAAGTATTATTGGATTCTAACTGAAACTGCATGATATTTAAGTATTAATTTGGGGAAAGTTGTAATTTTTATCTATTGACATGTTCAGCCAAATGTCTGTATACTTCTTCAGATCCTTTTAATGATTTCAGTGTTTTTTTTATTGTCATTATCTAGTTTCAAATGTGTGATTAAAGCACTTAAACACTGAGAAAATTGTCATTTTTCTTACTAAGTTAAAAATTCTGTTTATGAACATATAGATAGAAATTTAATTATTCATCTAATCTAATCTAATTGATATGACTATTGCTAAGTTCCAGAAATTCTAGGAAATGTGACAAAATGGCTGAACTAATTGGAAAAAGCTAGAATTTGAGCCAGGAGAAAAGAACATTTAGTTTCATGCTCAAAACGACATATTTTATCCCTTAGTGAAATTTACAATTATTGTAATCCTATCTGATATGGTTATAGGAACATTATCTTTGTATATTCTTGCCATTAAAGACATTATCTAAAGTAAAATATTTTTCAGTGCTGCTAGAAACAAAATCTCTGAATAAAATCATTGTGAAATATCGCTAGATTCTTACTTGACTAGAAAGTTTAGAAGCTTCCACAGCATGCTCAAAATCTGGTCTTCCAATTACAGCAGGCTCTTTATTCATTACTCCTTGCCCTTTCTTGTATTCAGCCTAAAATGAATAAGAAAATATCAGATATTTTTATTTTCCAGTGAAAAATTACACTGACAATAGCCAAAATAAAATTAATAGACCATCAGCCCATAAAAAAATATTCCTGACAACTCACCAGATTCTAAAATGCTGACTGTTAAGAAGAAACTGATTTTATAAAAAACAATGTTTTTTTGTAGTAAAATAATTACTAAGTTTGAGTCTGTGAATCCAGTCATCATCATCATTGTGTTTATTATATCCAGGAGGAATTTCTAGATAATTAAGCCCCTGCATTCTGCATAATGTCTTTTATGTTTAGTCTTAGTAACTGATCTAACTCCATCTGGTTAACATGCAGCTGAATTTAGTAAATAATTATTGAGTTTTAAAGATGAGTACAGCCTATGCTACTTAATCATTTGGTTCAAGTTAAGTCATCATTTTTAAACCAGAATGTAAGATAGGTTTAAGTAAAATGGTATTTGCCAAGACGGATGTCTTAGGGAAGAGAAAAACACCCATGATGCACAGGAAATGTGCATGGGTAAATGCTGACTAACAAGAACCTGCACAATTAACAGCAACAAGATGGAAAAAAGGGCCAAACTGAAGTTCTTTGGGACAAGATGAGGGGTAATTATGGAACCAGATGAATGACAAACTTGACTCTCAGGCTGAAACACGTGAATGTTATCTTAGGCCTGAGTAGTATTTTTTTTTTTTTAAGTATTACAACACAAGCCATAGTCAAGTCAAGTTTTATCGATTTCTGCACATATCCAAATAATTTACACAAAGAGATAATTCAGATAAAAAATTGAGACGTCATTAATTCAGATTGATAAATTTCACTAATTAAATTAATCACCCAACTACCAAAGCCATGCTTTGTCTTCCACCAAAATAAGAAATCAATTCTGCTCAAAATAAGAAAGAGAGATTACATCGCTTATGATCTTGGAGATCTGTGTCGCCATCTTGATGTCTGGTCTGTCAAGCTCTGCGTTATACATGTGGGTGTCCTGTACATCTTTTCTATAAAAAATCTGATNAAAAAAAAAAAAAGCAGAGTGGAAAATTCTTCTGAATAGCTACGGTAAAATTATTCCTGGGAAATGATACAGTGTTTCTATGGATCAGGCAATATTTTAAGTTGCTCACAGTAGTTCATTTAATCCTCACTACAACCCTAAGAAGCAGTACTGCTCCATGTCATTTTACAGGTCAGGAAACTGCAGATGGAGAAATTAAGCCACCTGTCCAGAGTCACTCAATGAGCCAGTAGCAAAACCAGGAGCTCAGGGTTCCAGCTCCACAGCCCTTTTATTAATTACCCAGCCAAGCTGCACAGCTTTTCTACACCACCAATAGACCGCTGTGCCCCCAGAAAAGGCTGAAATCCTAAGTCAGAAAATCTGAAGCAATACTGGAAGAGCTACCTACCAGGTGCGTGTCAACACGCATTTCAGCAAGTGTTAGGACTGAGAAAAGCTTGGAATCACGGCCCTTCTCAGGCCCTCCAGAGCTAAGAACACAGCAGGTCTTCTCAATTGTCCAGATACTATGTTATGTTCTTCAGTTAGATTTTATAGTTCTCCTCATTTATGTTTCTCTATTTTGAAATGTAACCCAATTAAGACATTTGCAACTTGAAGAAAGGACATTTTCAAAGTTGAAAACACTATATACATGCATAAAAATTACTGTTTGCTGTCATTGATGACTTTACAAATGTTACCTTTTTCCATTAAAAGAAGTGTTAATTTTTATATAGTCAAGCCTGTCTAATTATCCTTTTGGAGTTTCTGGATCTCCAATTTTAAGAATAACTCAGGTTATCCCTCTGTATATACCATATATATCCCTATGTTAGGTATATACAGTCTCCTGGATTTTCTTTTAAGATTTTAAAATTATTTTTTTGTTTACATTCATATCTCTAACCCATCTGGAATTTATTTTGTAGATGGTTTAAGATTAAGGTCCAATTTTATTTTTACCCTGAAGGATGGCCAGTTATGTCAGCACCATTTATTAACTAATATAACTTTTTCCCACTGACTTAAACCAAAACTTTTATCATATATTAAATTCTTATACACATTAGAGTCTATTTCAGGATTCCCTAGTCTAACCTACTGATTATTTTATCTTTTATATATCAATTCCATATTGATTTAATTTCAGTGGTTTTATACTATGTTATAGTAACTCACAGTGTAAGTTCCCCTTCACTGGTCTTTACTTTAATACTTTTGAAGGCTATTTTCAGGCATTTCCTTGCCATTCAAACTCTAAGATCATTTATCCATACTTCAAAAAGTATTATTGGATTCTAACTGAAACTGCATGATATTTAAGTATTAATTTGGGGAAAGTTGTAATTTTTATCTATTGACATGTTCAGCCAAATGTCTGTATACTTCTTCAGATCCTTTTAATGATTTCAGTGTTTTTTTTATTGTCATTATCTAGTTTCAAATGTGTGATTAAAGCACTTAAACACTGAGAAAATTGTCATTTTTCTTACTAAGTTAAAAATTCTGTTTATGAACATATAGATAGAAATTTAATTATTCATCTAATCTAATCTAATTGATATGACTATTGCTAAGTTCCAGAAATTCTAGGAAATGTGACAAAATGGCTGAACTAATTGGAAAAAGCTAGAATTTGAGCCAGGAGAAAAGAACATTTAGTTTCATGCTCAAAACGACATATTTTATCCCTTAGTGAAATTTACAATTATTGTAATCCTATCTGATATGGTTATAGGAACATTATCTTTGTATATTCTTGCCATTAAAGACATTATCTAAAGTAAAATATTTTTCAGTGCTGCTAGAAACAAAATCTCTGAATAAAATCATTGTGAAATATCGCTAGATTCTTACTTGACTAGAAAGTTTAGAAGCTTCCACAGCATGCTCAAAATCTGGTCTTCCAATTACAGCAGGCTCTTTATTCATTACTCCTTGCCCTTTCTTGTATTCAGCCTAAAATGAATAAGAAAATATCAGATATTTTTATTTTCCAGTGAAAAATTACACTGACAATAGCCAAAATAAAATTAATAGACCATCAGCCCATAAAAAAATATTCCTGACAACTCACCAGATTCTAAAATGCTGACTGTTAAGAAGAAACTGATTTTATAAAAAACAATGTTTTTTTGTAGTAAAATAATTACTAAGTTTGAGTCTGTGAATCCAGTCATCATCATCATTGTGTTTATTATATCCAGGAGGAATTTCTAGATAATTAAGCCCCTGCATTCTGCATAATGTCTTTTATGTTTAGTCTTAGTAACTGATCTAACTCCATCTGGTTAACATGCAGCTGAATTTAGTAAATAATTATTGAGTTTTAAAGATGAGTACAGCCTATGCTACTTAATCATTTGGTTCAAGTTAAGTCATCATTTTTAAACCAGAATGTAAGATAGGTTTAAGTAAAATGGTATTTGCCAAGACGGATGTCTTAGGGAAGAGAAAAACACCCATGATGCACAGGAAATGTGCATGGGTAAATGCTGACTAACAAGAACCTGCACAATTAACAGCAACAAGATGGAAAAAAGGGCCAAACTGAAGTTCTTTGGGACAAGATGAGGGGTAATTATGGAACCAGATGAATGACAAACTTGACTCTCAGGCTGAAACACGTGAATGTTATCTTAGGCCTGAGTAGTATTTTTTTTTTTTTAAGTATTACAACACAAGCCATAGTCAAGTCAAGTTTTATCGATTTCTGCACATATCCAAATAATTTACACAAAGAGATAATTCAGATAAAAAATTGAGACGTCATTAATTCAGATTGATAAATTTCACTAATTAAATTAATCACCCAACTACCAAAGCCATGCTTTGTCTTCCACCAAAATAAGAAATCAATTCTGCTCAAAATAAGAAAGAGAGATTACATCGCTTATGATCTTGGAGATCTGTGTCGCCATCTTGATGTCTGGTCTGTCAAGCTCTGCGTTATACATGTGGGTGTCCTGTACATCTTTTCTATAAAAAATCTGATGGAAGAGATAGTTTTGATTGAAAAAAAGAAAAAGGAAATGAGTAATGTCATACAGCTGCTAGTTTTAATGTCCCTAATGTAATTTATCCTCACCATAATCATCTAAGAAAGTCACTGATCATAACTTTAAAAAAATTTTTAATATGTGCAACATTTATTTGGATAACTATATTCTCTTTTTACTATACCAATGACTCATTGACATTATTGCATATGAACTGAATTCATACAACATAAAAAATATAATTCCAAGACTATGGCACAAAACCAAGCTTATAGGATTTTACATACACTACCCTTAAAAGTATGTCATTATGGATAAATGTATATAGGCATATTCACATATAGAGTGTCCTCAATCAAGGTCATTAAGTTGTCAATCACACAGTCTTGAGTCCCAATGGATACAGGATAAGCTCCAGTACACAAATATAGAAGGTCATTTCCTGGGGTAAGGGTGTGTGAAACTCTGGAACTCTGCCTTGCACACTCCCAATCACACCTTTCTCTTCCTTTCCTGATTGGACTTTTCAAATGCCACTATCTGGGAGGCCTAATGATGGGTGCTAACAGTTTTATTCCAGTAAATATCATTGCAATGACTTGATCCTCCAAAAACAAAAGGATTCACATTAAGAAATAGCCATCAAAAAAAAAAAAAGAAAGAAATAGCTGTCCTCTGAATGCACATTAGATACAATCAAACCAAAGTATAGAAAACAGAGATTTCAAGAGAAATATATATATAAATTTTGCCAAATATGCTTCATGTGACAGTTGTCATTCAGAATAACTTGACTGACAAATAGGAGGAGAGACCAGAAGCCAACTCATATAACCCCTAATGGGCAACATCTCACTGTCTACCTGCTTCTCTATTTCCTGAGACCAGTCGTGAACTGAAAAGATGAAGCTCTATTTGGCAAATTCACCAGTGGGTGGGCTAGTCAACTTGTCCATTACATTAGATTTTATTACATTTATAATACAAAGCACGTAGTAATGGTCATTTTCAAAACCTATCTTCACTTTTTCAAGACATAAAAGGTAGAACACAGAAATGTACAACTGAACATTTATAAAGAATGCACAATTAATTGCATTTGTACAAAATGGGTTTCTTTTTCTTTTTTCTTTTGGCTGCACTGTGCAGCTTGTGGGACCCTGGGATCTTAGTTCCCAGACCAGGGATTGAACCCGCTCCTTTGAAGTGAAAGCTTGGAGTCCTAAGGAATTCCCACAAATTTCCCAAAACATAATCTTTTTTTTTTTTTTTTTTTTAAATTTTTGGCTGCATCACACAGTTTGCTGGATCCTAGCTCCCTGAACAGGGACTGAACCCTCCTGCAGTGGAAGCATGTAGTCTTAACCACTGGACCTCTAGGAAATTCTTCAAAACAAGTCCTTCTAATGTTGCCTGCAAACTTTCTGCAATAGCAGCATCTAGAGTACTTATTAAAAATTTAGATTCCTGAGGTCCATCTTCAACCCTCTCTAATATAATTTTGCTAAATGGGGCCCAAAAATCTGCATTTTAATGAATTCCCCAGTTGACCACTAAAAAATCAGTGTTCTAGACAATAGTAATGTATCTTGTTATCATCCTTTCAACCCTACAGTGTTAAAAAATATACTTTTTTACTTTTTTAAAAAATAATATCAAGTATAAGGAATGATAACGTGTTAATACTTTCATAGGCTCCCTAATGCATTATATTATTTTATTTCAATGAAGCATGTATATACACTTCTATTTAAGATCTTGCATTGGCTTCACTATCGACTAAACTATGTTTATAATCATGAACCTGTTTAACAAGTGAACACAGCTTAAATATAATTAGCATAATTTTGGCAAAAACAGCTGTTTTCTTCACTGCTTCCATTTTCATAGGCTTAGCAAGCAATTTTAAGACAGTTTTGTGCGCACAGGTAGCAAAAGATATAAGCTGAAAACTGAGTTATTTGGTTGGGTAAATTTAAAATCTTCAGGGATTTAAAATAAGCCAATTTTGATTGGTTTCAAAAAGCAACACACTCATCTACAAATGATGGCCAATCAACCTCAGGCTGCCCAGAGTTAAACACAAGCTGTGTAAACAAAAAACGGACTCTCAGGTGAAAACAAACCAAAATTACTACCCACCTACAAGACTGTTTCTAAGTTACTACATTCAGATGAAAGCCATAGGGGGGAATGTCTTTTTGTTTACAAAAGAATGAGTGTAAAAATGGANATCCTTTTAATGATTTCAGTGTTTTTTTTATTGTCATTATCTAGTTTCAAATGTGTGATTAAAGCACTTAAACACTGAGAAAATTGTCATTTTTCTTACTAAGTTAAAAATTCTGTTTATGAACATATAGATAAAAATTTAATTATTCATCTAATCTAATCTAATTGATATGACTATTGCTAAGTTCCAGAAATTCTAGGAAATGTGACAAAATGGCTGAACTAATTGGAAAAAGCTAGAATTTGAGCCAGGAGAAAAGAACATTTAGTTTCATGCTCAAAACGACATATTTTATCCCTTAGTGAAATTTACAATTATTGTAATCCTATCTGATATGGTTATAGGAACATTATCTTTGTATATTCTTGCCATTAAAGACATTATCTAAAGTAAAATATTTTTCAGTGCTGCTAGAAACAAAATCTCTGAATAAAATCATTGTGAAATATCGCTAGATTCTTACTTGACTAGAAAGTTTAGAAGCTTCCACAGCATGCTCAAAATCTGGTCTTCCAATTACAGCAGGCTCTTTATTCATTACTCCTTGCCCTTTCTTGTATTCAGCCTAAAATGAATAAGAAAATATCAGATATTTTTATTTTCCAGTGAAAAATTACACTGACAATAGCCAAAATAAAATTAATAGACCATCAGCCCATAAAAAAATATTCCTGACAACTCACCAGATTCTAAAATGCTGACTGTTAAGAAGAAACTGATTTTATAAAAAAACAATGTTTTTTTGTAGTAAAATAATTACTAAGTTTGAGTCTGTGAATCCAGTCATCATCATCATTGTGTTTATTATATCCAGGAGGAATTTCTAGATAATTAAGCCCCTGCATTCTGCATAATGTCTTTTATGTTTAGTCTTAGTAACTGATCTAACTCCATCTGGTTAACATGCAGCTGAATTTAGTAAATAATTATTGATTTTTAAAGATGAGTACAGCCTATGCTACTTAATCATTTGGTTCAAGTTAAGTCATCATTTTTAAACCAGAATGTAAGATAGGTTTAAGTAAAATGGTATTTGCCAAGACGGATGTCTTAGGGAAGAGAAAAACACCCATGATGCACAGGAAATGTGCATGGGTAAATGCTGACTAACAAGAACCTGCACAATTAACAGCAACAAGATGGAAAAAAGGGCCAAACTGAAGTTCTTTGGGACAAGATGAGGGGTAATTATGGAACCAGATGAATGACAAACTTGACTCTCAGGCTGAAACACGTGAATGTTATCTTAGGCCTGAGTAGTATTTTTTTTTTTTTAAGTATTACAACACAAGCCATAGTCAAGTCAAGTTTTATCGATTTCTGCACATATCCAAATAATTTACACAAAGAGATAATTCAGATAAAAAATTGAGACGTCATTAATTCAGATTGATAAATTTCACTAATTAAATTAATCACCCAACTACCAAAGCCATGCTTTGTCTTCCACCAAAATAAGAAATCAATTCTGCTCAAAATAAGAAAGAGAGATTACATCGCTTATGATCTTGGAGATCTGTGTCGCCATCTTGATGTCTGGTCTGTCAAGCTCTGCGTTATACATGTGGGTGTCCTGTACATCTTTTCTATAAAAAATCTGATGGAAGAGATAGTTTTGATTGAAAAAAAGAAAAAGGAAATGAGTAATGTCATACAGCTGCTAGTTTTAATGTCCCTAATGTAATTTATCCTCACCATAATCATCTAAGAAAGTCACTGATCATAACTTTAAAAAAATTTTTAATATGTGCAACATTTATTTGGATAACTATATTCTCTTTTTACTATACCAATGACTCATTGACATTATTGCATATGAACTGAATTCATACAACATAAAANTCCTCACCATAATCATCTAAGAAAGTCACTGATCATAACTTTAAAAAAATTTTTAATATGTGCAACATTTATTTGGATAACTATATTCTCTTTTTACTATACCAATGACTCATTGACATTATTGCATATGAACTAAATTCATACAACATAAAAAATATAATTCCAAGACTATGGCACAAAACCAAGCTTATAGGATTTTACATACACTACCCTTAAAAGTATGTCATTATGGATAAATGTATATAGGCATATTCACATACAGAGTGTCCTCAATCAAGGTCATTAAGTTGTCAATCACACAGTCTTGAGTCCCAATGGATACAGGATAAGCTCCAGTACACAAATATAGAAGGTCATTTCCTGGGGTAAGGGTGTGTGAAACTCTGGAACTCTGCCTTGCACACTCCCAATCACACCTTTCTCTTCCTTTCCTGATTGGACTTTTCAAATGCCACTATCTGGGAGGCCTAATGATGGGTGCTAACAGTTTTATTCCAGTAAATATCATTGCAATGACTTGATCCTCCAAAAACAAAAGGATTCACATTAAGAAATAGCCATCAAAAAAAAAAAAAGAAAGAAATAGCTGTCCTCTGAATGCACATTAGATACAATCAAACCAAAGTATAGAAAACAGAGATTTCAAGAGAAATATATATATAAATTTTGCCAAATATGCTTCATGTGACAGTTGTCATTCAGAATAACTTGACTGACAAATAGGAGGAGAGACCAGAAGCCAACTCATATAACCCCTAATGGGCAACATCTCACTGTCTACCTGCTTCTCTATTTCCTGAGACCAGTCGTGAACTGAAAAGATGAAGCTCTATTTGGCAAATTCACCAGTGGGTGGGCTAGTCAACTTGTCCATTACATTAGATTTTATTACATTTATAATGCAAAGCACGTAGTAATGGTCATTTTCAAAACCTATCTTCACTTTTTCAAGACATAAAAGGTAGAACACAGAAATGTACAACTGAACATTTATAAAGAATGCACAATTAATTGCATTTGTACAAAATGGGTTTCTTTTTCTTTTTTCTTTTGGCTGCACTGTGCAGCTTGTGGGACCCTGGGATCTTAGTTCCCAGACCAGGGATTGAACCCGCTCCTTTGAAGTGAAAGCTTGGAGTCCTAAGGAATTCCCACAAATTTCCCAAAACATAATCTTTTTTTTTTTTTTTTTTTTAAATTTTTGGCTGCATCACACAGTTTGCTGGATCCTAGCTCCCTGAACAGGGACTGAACCCTCCTGCAGTGGAAGCATGTAGTCTTAACCACTGGACCTCTAGGAAATTCTTCAAAACAAGTCCTTCTAATGTTGCCTGCAAACTTTCTGCAATAGCAGCATCTAGAGTACTTATTAAAAATTTAGATTCCTGAGGTCCATCTTCAACCCTCTCTAATATAATTTTGCTAAATGGGGCCCAAAAATCTGCATTTTAATGAATTCCCCAGTTGACCACTAAAAAATCAGTGTTCTAGACAATAGTAATGTATCTTGTTATCATCCTTTCAACCCTACAGTGTTAAAAAATATACTTTTTTACTTTTTTAAAAAATAATATCAAGTATAAGGAATGATAACGTGTTAATACTTTCATAGGCTCCCTAATGCATTATATTATTTTATTTCAATGAAGCATGTATATACACTTCTATTTAAGATCTTGCATTGGCTTCACTATCGACTAAACTATGTTTATAATCATGAACCTGTTTAACAAGTGAACACAGCTTAAATATAATTAGCATAATTTTGGCAAAAACAGCTGTTTTCTTCACTGCTTCCATTTTCATAGGCTTAGCAAGCAATTTTAAGACAGTTTTGTGCGCACAGGTAGCAAAAGATATAAGCTGAAAACTGAGTTATTTGGTTGGGTAAATTTAAAATCTTCAGGGATTTAAAATAAGCCAATTTTGATTGGTTTCAAAAAGCAACACACTCATCTACAAATGATGGCCAATCAACCTCAGGCTGCCCAGAGTTAAACACAAGCTGTGTAAACAAAAAACGGACTCTCAGGTGAAAACAAACCAAAATTACTACCCACCTACAAGACTGTTTCTAAGTTACTACATTCAGATGAAAGCCATAGGGGGGAATGTCTTTTTGTNTATAATTCCAAGACTATGGCACAAAACCAAGCTTATAGGATTTTACATACACTACCCTTAAAAGTATGTCATTATGGATAAATGTATATAGGCATATTCACATACAGAGTGTCCTCAATCAAGGTCATTAAGTTGTCAATCACACAGTCTTGAGTCCCAATGGATACAGGATAAGCTCCAGTACACAAATATAGAAGGTCATTTCCTGGGGTAAGGGTGTGTGAAACTCTGGAACTCTGCCTTGCACACTCCCAATCACACCTTTCTCTTCCTTTCCTGATTGGACTTTTCAAATGCCACTATCTGGGAGGCCTAATGATGGGTGCTAACAGTTTTATTCCAGTAAATATCATTGCAATGACTTGATCCTCCAAAAACAAAAGGATTCACATTAAGAAATAGCCATCAAAAAAAAAAAAAGAAAGAAATAGCTGTCCTCTGAATGCACATTAGATACAATCAAACCAAAGTATAGAAAACAGAGATTTCAAGAGAAATATATATATAAATTTTGCCAAATATGCTTCATGTGACAGTTGTCATTCAGAATAACTTGACTGACAAATAGGAGGAGAGACCAGAAGCCAACTCATATAACCCCTAATGGGCAACATCTCACTGTCTACCTGCTTCTCTATTTCCTGAGACCAGTCGTGAACTGAAAAGATGAAGCTCTATTTGGCAAATTCACCAGTGGGTGGGCTAGTCAACTTGTCCATTACATTAGATTTTATTACATTTATAATGCAAAGCACGTAGTAATGGTCATTTTCAAAACCTATCTTCACTTTTTCAAGACATAAAAGGTAGAACACAGAAATGTACAACTGAACATTTATAAAGAATGCACAATTAATTGCATTTGTACAAAATGGGTTTCTTTTTCTTTTTTCTTTTGGCTGCACTGTGCAGCTTGTGGGACCCTGGGATCTTAGTTCCCAGACCAGGGATTGAACCCGCTCCTTTGAAGTGAAAGCTTGGAGTCCTAAGGAATTCCCACAAATTTCCCAAAACATAATCTTTTTTTTTTTTTTTTTTTTAAATTTTTGGCTGCATCACACAGTTTGCTGGATCCTAGCTCCCTGAACAGGGATTGAACCCTCCTGCAGTGGAAGCATGTAGTCTTAACCACTGGACCTCTAGGAAATTCTTCAAAACAAGTCCTTCTAATGTTGCCTGCAAACTTTCTGCAATAGCATCATCTAGAGTACTTATTAAAAATTTAGATTCCTGAGGTCCATCTTCAATCCTCTCTAATATAATTTTGCTAAATGGGGCCCAAAAATCTGCATTTTAATGAATTCCCCAGTTGACCACTAAAAAATCAGTGTTCTAGACAATAGTAATGTATCTTGTTATCATCCTTTCAACCCTACAGTGTTAAAAAATATACTTTTTTACTTTTTTAAAAAATAATATCAAGTATAAGGAATGATAATGTGTTAATACTTTCATAGGCTCCCTAATGCATTATATTATTTTATTTCAATGAAGCATGTATATACACTTCTATTTAAGATCTTGCATTGGCTTCACTATCGACTAAACTATGTTTATAATCAAGAACCTGTCTAACAAGTGAACACAGCTTAAATATAATTAGCATAATTTTGGCAAAAACAGCTGTTTTCTTCACTGCTTCTATTTTCATAGGCTTAGCAAGCAATTTTAAGACAGTTTTGTGCGCACAGGTAGCAAAAGATATAAGCTGAAAACTGAGTTATTTGGTTGGGTAAATTTAAAATCTTCAGGGATTTAAAATAAGCCAATTTTGATTGGTTTCAAAAAGCAACACACTCATCTACAAATGATGGCCAATCAACCTCAGGCTGCCCAGAGTTAAACACAGGCTGTGTAAACAAAAAACGGACTCTCAGGTGAAAACAAACCAAAATTACTACCCACCTACAAGACTGTTTCTAAGTTACTACATTCAGATGAAAGCCATAGGGGGGAATGTCTTTTTGTTTACAAAAGAATGAGTGTAAAAATGGAAACCCTTACTTTTTGAAAAGAGCTGCAACCTCTCAGAAATCTACGCTTTACTTGGGTTTCCTAATTATATGCTGTTCAGCCTAATGACTGCATGGAGAGAGGTGAACAGCACTGAGGCGGCAGGGCTGGGACAAAGAATGGGGCCCCACCATCCATGTAAATTGCAAATTAGAGGCCAGCATATGTGACTCAAAACAAATATTAAGATTGACATGAGCTGCACATTCAAACAAGCGGACACTGTGGAGCCACACAGGAGAAAAGCCCAGGGGCCGGGTCTCTACAGATCTCCCAGGATATCAAGGCTTGGGGATACGCCCCAGGAACAGGGGCTGATGCTGAGGCACACGGAGCCGCAAGCGCCTGCTCTGCGCCCCCTGCAAGGACGTCTGCACACGGGTGCTGCAGAGACAACGTGCCCTGAGCGGACTCCTCACCTTCCTCCACCTCACCTGTGACTTAGGGCTGAGGGAAACTCATCTGACGTTTCTCAAATGTCTGCACTGTGCATGTTCTCCNGAGCACCTAGAATTAGATGTGTATAAGAGACAGCGTCTGCACACGGGTGCTGCAGAGACAACGTGCCCTGAGCGGACTCCTCACCTTCCTCCACCTCACCTGTGACTTAGGGCTGAGGGAAACTCATCTGACGTTTCTCAAATGTCTGCACTGTGCATGTTCTCCCTTCTTCAGCCCATCCGAACCAGGAAAGAATAAAAATGTTATGCAGAAGAATATGTGTGTGTGTATGTATATATATACACACACATATACACATACACATACATATATATATATATATCAGAATATATATATATTCAGTTTTATATAAAATATATATGTATATACATATATTTTATATATAACATATATGTATATATACACATATGTGTGTGTGTGTGTGTGTGTATATATATATATTCTGAATAATCTAAACCCTAAATGCAGTGTTTTCTGAATGATCAAACCTTAAATGCTCACTGAATTGGAACAATGGATGCGCTCCTATTCTCCAGCAGTCTTCTCGTGGCAAGATGATGTTCTATATAAAACTGCTTTGAATAAGAAGAAAGATAAGGGTTCCTAAAAGTCATCAACCCAGGACAGGTGCAGCCCTGAGGGCCTATGATTTATTTTACCTCATTTTACTTAATGTTTTGTTCCCTATCGTGTCCTCAGAGGACAAGAGAGAATGAAAAATGTGGCAGAGGGAGGAGCAATGAAAGGGGAGGGGGCAAAGAGGGAAGAAGGAAGAAGATGGGAAAAGGAGGAGGAGAAATAAGAAGTCATTTTAGGCAGTTTAGGATGTGAGTGAGTGAAAGTCACTCAGTCATGTCTGACTCTTTGTGACCCCATGAATTCTCTAGGCCAGAATACTGGAGTGGATAGCCTTTCCCTTCTCCAAGGGATCTTCCCAACCCGGGGATCGAACCCAGGTCTCCCACACTGCAGGCAGATTCTTTACCCGCTGAGTCACAGGGAAGCCCTGTTTATTATGTACCAGGTACATATTAAGGACTTCACATTCACTGCCTCACTTACACATTTCTTAAATGAATGACTCATAAGGATTTATATTCATTAAACCTAAGTTGCCTTTATTACTCTATTTCAAATTTTTTCTTAATTTAAGCTAGTTATTCTCACTAATGAACATTAGACTAATTCTAATAAGTTCCACAAAGGAAACAAATGGACTTTTAATGAACACTGCACTAAACCAACCAAATGATTTTAGGGAAAATTATATCTCAACAATACTTTAGTCTGTTCCCAGAAGGAAAATGTATATTTCTCCATTTCTTTAAATCTCTTATTATAACTTTCAATGAAGTTTCATCCTTATCTTCTATAGGTCCTGCTGCTACTGCTGCTGCTGCTGCTTCTAAGTCGCTTCAGTCATNTTTATTGTCTTTTAATCTCGGTTTATTCCCCCCTAATAGTTTTTCTACTTTTGTTTCATAAGGCCATGTCTTTTACATGTTCCTTACATTCACACAGGGTATGTGCCAGGTACTGTAGTTCTGAACACTTTAAAAACATGAATTTAGTAAATCTTTACCCCACCATTGTTGTGCCAGCCTGTACTCAACTCAGCTCCATCAACACTCCCTCCCAAGGCTGGAACTAGTTATCCAGAAGAATCTTCTTTTTGTATCATTCTTGATTGGACTTGGCCAATAAGAGAAACTTTCAATTAGATATTGAAAATGAAGTGAAATGGATGCCTTTGTTATCCATGTACCTGTCTCTTATACACATCTCATTTCCATGAATCTGTATCATTTTCCTAAATTACTCCTTTGTTCCTTTGTAGTGGACATGTGTTCTTTATTTTTTTTTAATCCACCTTTTGTGGTTGTTTTAGTCACTAAGTCATGTCCAACTCTTTCCGACCACGTGGGCTGTAACCCACTGGTCTCTTCAGTCCATGGAATTTCCCCAGGCAAGAATGCTGGACTGGGTTAGCAGTTCCTTCTCCAGAGGACCTTCCCACCCAAGGAATCGAACCCTCATCTCCTGCATTGCAGGCGAATTCATTACCACTGGGAAACCCAAAAATCTTCCAGGTACTTTTTATTTGGAAACTGCCCCGCCCTTCCTCCCTCCATGTGATTTGGTGAGGCTATCAGAAGCAGCCTTCCTTTCTGGTGACAGGAGTTGTCACGTGACAGGCTATCCAACCAGACACCCCAACCCTTTGGAAACTATGATTAGAGGGCAGACACATAAACAAGCAAGGTCAGAGTCATTGATGGACCTGAGGCTGGGGGAGAAACAACTGCTGTCCTTTCCTCTGGGATCGGCCACAGTGAAGATGATTTAGTTTTGGAATTATCAGCCTTCAGACCAGCTAGACAGATTTGATCTGCAAATGAAGTCATGGAGAAGGAAGAAGACCCAAGAGATAGGGAAAGAAGGGGGTCCTCGGGACACTGTGGAGCCTAGGAGCCAGTTATGCCTGAAGGTAGCTTTATGCAAATCAATAAATTCTCATTTTTCACTTGAGCTAACGTGAGATGGATTTCTGTTACTGAATCTACAAACTCCAAATGTAGCCTCCATTTCATGTTTTTCTGCAATGTCAAATCTATTCTTTATTGCCTCCAATAGAGATTTTAATTCTATCACCTGAAGCTAATACAATATTGATCAATCGATTACAGTTAAATTTTTAAAATTTTTAATTCTATCAAAATCTGTCATGGAATTTCTTCCTTATATTACCATGTTCACTTTCCCTCTCAGCTTGCATTTTCATCTCATTTTATTGTCTTTTAATCTCGGTTTATTCCCCCCTAATAGTTTTTCTACTTTTGTTTCATAAGGCCATGTCTTTTACATGTTCCTTACATTCACACAGGGTATGTGCCAGGTACTGTAGTTCTGAACACTTTAAAAACATGAATTTAGTAAATCTTTACCCCACCATTGTTGTGCCAGCCTGTACTCAACTCAGCTCCATCAACACTCCCTCCCAAGGCTGGAACTAGTTATCCAGAAGAATCTTCTTTTTGTATCATTCTTGATTGGACTTGGCCAATAAGAGAAACTTTCAATTAGATATTGAAAATGAAGTGAAATGGATGCCTTTGTTATCCATGTACCTGTCTCTTATACACATCTCATTTCCATGAATCTGTATCATTTTCCTAAATTACTCCTTTGTTCCTTTGTAGTGGACATGTGTTCTTTATTTTTTTTTAATCCACCTTTTGTGGTTGTTTTAGTCACTAAGTCATGTCCAACTCTTTCCGACCACGTGGGCTGTAACCCACTGGTCTCTTCAGTCCATGGAATTTCCCCAGGCAAGAATGCTGGACTGGGTTAGCAGTTCCTTCTCCAGAGGACCTTCCCACCCAAGGAATCGAACCCTCATCTCCTGCATTGCAGGCGAATTCATTACCACTGGGAAACCCAAAAATCTTCCAGGTACTTTTTATTTGGAAACTGCCCCGCCCTTCCTCCCTCCATGTGATTTGGTGAGGCTATCAGAAGCAGCCTTCCTTTCTGGTGACAGGAGTTGTCACGTGACAGGCTATCCAACCAGACACCCCAACCCTTTGGAAACTATGATTAGAGGGCAGACACATAAACAAGCAAGGTCAGAGTCATTGATGGACCTGAGGCTGGGGGAGAAACAACTGCTGTCCTTTCCTCTGGGATCGGCCACAGTGAAGATGATTTAGTTTTGGAATTATCAGCCTTCAGACCAGCTAGACAGATTTGATCTGCAAATGAAGTCATGGAGAAGGAAGAAGACCCAAGAGATAGGGAAAGAAGGGGGTCCTCGGGACACTGTGGAGCCTAGGAGCCAGTTATGCCTGAAGGTAGCTTTATGCAAATCAATAAATTCTCATTTTTCACTTGAGCTAACGTGAGATGGATTTCTGTTACTGAATCTACAAACTCCAAATGTAGCCTCCATTTCATGTTTTTCTGCAATGTCAAATCTATTCTTTATTGCCTCCAATAGAGATTTTAATTCTATCACCTGAAGCTAATACAATATTGATCAATCGATTACAGTTAAATTTTTAAAATTTTTAATTCTATCAAAATCTGTCATGGAATTTCTTCCTTATATTACCATGTTCACTTTCCCTCTCAGCTTGCATTTTCATCTCATTTTATTGTCTTTTAATCTCGGTTTATTCCCCCCTAATAGTTTTTCTACTTTTGTTTCATAAGGCCATGTCTTTTACATGTTCCTTACATTCACACAGGGTATGTGCCAGGTACTGTAGTTCTGAACACTTTAAAAACATGAATTTAGTAAATCTTTACCCCACCATTGTTGTGCCAGCCTGTACTCAACTCAGCTCCATCAACACTCCCTCCCAAGGCTGGAACTAGTTATCCAGAAGAATCTTCTTTTTGTATCATTCTTGATTGGACTTGGCCAATAAGAGAAACTTTCAATTAGATATTGAAAATGAAGTGAAATGGATGCCTTTGTTATCCATGTACCTGTCTCTTATACACATCTCATTTCCATGAATCTGTATCATTTTCCTAAATTACTCCTTTGTTCCTTTGTAGTGGACATGTGTTCTTTATTTTTTTTTAATCCACCTTTTGTGGTTGTTTTAGTCACTAAGTCATGTCCAACTCTTTCCGACCACGTGGGCTGTAACCCACTGGTCTCTTCAGTCCATGGAATTTCCCCAGGCAAGAATGCTGGACTGGGTTAGCAGTTCCTTCTCCAGAGGACCTTCCCACCCAAGGAATCGAACCCTCATCTCCTGCATTGCAGGCGAATTCATTACCACTGGGAAACCCAAAAATCTTCCAGGTACTTTTTATTTGGAAACTGCCCCGCCCTTCCTCCCTCCATGTGATTTGGTGAGGCTATCAGAAGCAGCCTTCCTTTCTGGTGACAGGAGTTGTCACGTGACAGGCTATCCAACCAGACACCCCAACCCTTTGGAAACTATGATTAGAGGGCAGACACATAAACAAGCAAGGTCAGAGTCATTGATGGACCTGAGGCTGGGGGAGAAACAACTGCTGTCCTTTCCTCTGGGATCGGCCACAGTGAAGATGATTTAGTTTTGGAATTATCAGCCTTCAGACCAGCTAGACAGATTTGATCTGCAAATGAAGTCATGGAGAAGGAAGAAGACCCAAGAGATAGGGAAAGAAGGGGGTCCTCGGGACACTGTGGAGCCTAGGAGCCAGTTACGCCTGAAGGTAGCTTTATGCAAATCAATAAATTCTCATTTTTCACTTGAGCTAACGTGAGATGGATTTCTGTTACTGAATCTACAAACTCCAAATGTAGCCTCCATTTCATGTTTTTCTGCAATGTCAAATCTATTCTTTATTGCCTCCAATAGAGATTTTAATTCTATCACCTGAAGCTAATACAATATTGATCAATCGATTACAGTTAAATTTTTAAAATTTTTAATTCTATCAAAATCTGTCATGGAATTTCTTCCTTATATTACCATGTTCACTTTCCCTCTCAGCTTGCATTTTCATCTCATTTTATTGTCTTTTAATCTCGGTTTATTCCCCCCTAATAGTTTTTCTACTTTTGTTTCATAAGGCCATGTCTTTTGCATGTTCCTTACATTCACACAGGGTATGTGCCAGGTACTGTAGTTCTGAACACTTTAAAAACATGAATTTAGTAAATCTTTACCCCACCATTGTTGTGCCAGCCTGTACTCAACTCAGCTCCATCAACACTCCCTCCCAAGGCTGGAACTAGTTATCCAGAAGAATCTTCTTTTTGTATCATTCTTGGTTGGACTTGGCCAATAAGAGAAACTTTCAATTAGATATTGAAAATGAAGTGAAATGGATGCCTTTATTATCCATGTACAGTCAGACTGAGCATTGAGCAAAGGACTCCCAGTGACTCTGCAGCAAGCTTTTCATGTTTTGACAACAGTGATCTGAGATTCTTCAATAGGTGAGTTAACAAACTAGAAAAAAGTCAACCCTCCACCATGATGGTCCTTAGTGAAATGCAATTACTTGGAGATATGAAGACTAAGAACTGACGGATGGCAGGCAGCATGGAAACCACAGATAGACACCTATGGAGCCAAGGACAATGTCAGCAGATAGAGTAAAAGAAATCAAATTCAACTGACCCCAAACTTATTCATTCCCTTTACTACTCTGGTGAAAGTTAAAACAATTCTTGGTGAGAAAAAACTGCTGGATAGGATAGTTTGTAGGACAGAAGTGAATAGTATGATCTGTATTTAGTCATAATCTCAAAACACCAGCTTAGTCATCCTCAAGAAATTACTTTGTAGCAAATTTTCACATTAGAGAAGCACTCCAAGTGTCATTAAGTAGGCACACTGACTGGAAATTCCACCTTAACAAGGCTTATTTCTGTTTAGGTATGTCGCATGTAAAAAACTATTAAATAATTAAGTCTTAAGCATTATTTTTAAAAGAAAATATAAANACAGAAGTGAATAGTATGATCTGTATTTAGTCATAATCTCAAAACACCAGCTTAGTCATCCTCAAGAAATTACTTTGTAGTAAATTTTCACATTAGAGAAGCACTCCAAGTGTCATTAAGTAGGCACACTGACTGGAAATTCCATCTTAACAAGGCTTATTTCTGTTTAGGTATGTCGCATGTAAAAAACTATTAAATAATTAAGTCTTAAGCATTATTTTTTTAAAAAAATATAAATCTCTAAACATAAGTACACCGAGGATCTGATATTCATCAGAAAACACATTTTTTTCAATTTTCTAAATGATGGAGCTTTATCATTATTGGCAGTATTATTATTGTTCATAAAAGCACTTTAGAGTTGATAAAAGTTTCCATATTTATGATTAATTTTATCATCACCACAATCTTATGAAGAAAGCAGAATAGATATTATTAACTATTCTGCCTTCAGTTCAGTTCAGTCAATCAGTCGTGTCCAACTCTTTGTGACCCCATGAACCGCAGCACACCAGGCCTCCCTGTCCATCATCAACTTCCGGACTTCCACCCAAACCCATGTCCATTGGGTCGGTGATGCCACCCTGCCATCTCATCCTCTGTCATCCCCTTCTCCTCCTGCCCTCAATCTTTCCCAGCATCAGGGTCTTTTCAAATGAGTCAG
>SJYW01011751.1:10504-22452 GCA_006410735.1 Raphicerus campestris
CATTCCCAGTGAAGCAAGCACGTTTGATGAATGGCTCCATAGATGGAGACAAAAAAAGAATCCAAGTGGAAAGTGTTTCTCTGGAGAAGCGCATGGCTGGAGCACATCTCAGGACCTCACACACCGCTTTGCAAGCACTCACTCACTTCACCCTCAAAACCACCCAATCAGATCTGCAGTCTGATCTTCATTTTACAACTGAAGTAGAGACTAGAGATTAAGTAAGGTGCCCAAGGATCACATTGCTCTTAAGTGGTGGGGCTGAGCGTGGACTAGGGGCTGGGATGCTGATGTGGTGAGGACCACAGACGCCTTCCCCTCTGTGTGGCCGCTGCCCTGTGTGGACCTGGCCCAGCCTGGGTGATCACCACAAGTCTGGTCACTGAATAGACCTATAAGTAAACATTTTACTTCTGAGGCCCCTTGAAGTTCTAGGATAGTATAGGTGTAGAAAGCATGGGTTCTGGAGCCACACCACCGAGATTCCTCATCCCCACTGCCCCCAACCAGCCATGTGTTCTCGAGTGAGTTATTTCATTCTCCCGTCCCTCACCTTTCCCAACTGTAAAATGGGAGTTATAATAGTGCCCGCCTCAGAGAGTGGATATGAGGAGCCAGTGAGTCGTCAGTATTTGTAACACTCTTAGAACATTACCTGGCACAAAACAAATTCCAACGAAGTGTTAAGTTTAGAAAAAAAATGTATGTATGTATTGCTGACTGAAAAAAATGCACAGTCTAAAAGTTGAGAGTTATGTTTTGTTCAGGGGACATTTTTAGAACTTCAAGCCTAGGAGACAGCATCTCAGGTAATGCTGAGAAAACTGTTTTGAAGAGGAAGGGGGGAAACCAGGATATATAGGCGTTTCTGCAACAAAACCAGATAATCAGAACAAAAGATTCTTGTTAATAAAAGGAAATGAGGTATCTCAAGTTAAAAAATTTGGTGCTCCTCCATGTATAGGAAGGTGCAAGACTCTGGGCCCGCCGACAGGCTTCCTTTGATGTGCACCTTAGCCCTCTTCAGCCAGCATCCTGTTTTCTTACCCGAAGTTTCCTCAGGTGTACCCTGCAGGGGTGCCCGCAGTTTGATACCCACTAGATGGGCTTGGCGGTGGGTAGCCCCTTTGTCTCCACCCTGAGGTCCCTCAGGGCTCACTGTCCAGGCAGCTGTCATGTAATGGCTGGAGGATGGCGACATCCTTTATTTACTGATTTGGTAAGCAGTTTAGTTATATATATATATATATATATATTTGGCTCTGTTGGGTCTTCAAACCAAGGTGCAAGGGTTTCTCTAGTTGTAGAGCATGGGCGCACAGGCTTAGCAGCCCCACAACAAGTAGGATCCTAGTTCCCTGACCAGGGGTCAACCCTGGGTCCCCTGCATTGCAAGTCAAATTCTTAACCACTGGACCACCACCAGTGAAGTCCCACGTACACATAGGCGCACACATGTGTGTGTGCTTGTGTGTGTGTGTATTTATAACTCTAATGCATAGCTGTCTTAATTTTTTTTGTTGAAGGTGACATTGTGTGAACGTTTAAAATTAGACAATTGTCTAAGCTAGTAACTGACCTGATAAAAAACATTACCTCTTGGTTTCTTGTGGATTTAGATACCTTTGCACAAACTCTGAATTTATATTCTGTTTTACTTCAGAGAAGGACCTCAGGCCTTGATCAGGAATATTTGAGAGGAGGATGTTCCCCATTAATCTTGGCACTGGAGTCACTTTGCTCCCTCTCTGTTTAAGGTGAAACAACGTGAAAAGGATAGTTTTAAATGCCAAAGTTGAGAACGCTGCGTTGCTAGGGAAAAGCTCAGAACAGAGCTCCTCAAAAGCCTTCAGGCAAAGATTAAAATGGAAATGACCAAAGGGAGCTAGAAAAGGGCCATTCCTGGGAGGGAGCTCGGTGCAGACAGTGACCCCCTGTTCCCGGGAACCCAGCAGAGACCCAGGGCAGTGCCCACTCCGCCGTTCCACACGCACCCATCGTCTGCGCTCTGGGAGCCAGGCCCTGGTGGGCCTAGTGAAGTGTCTGGCTGCCTCCGGGGAGCTCACGTCAACTGTGGGTGCAGAGACAAGGTGGAAATAGAGCAGGCGGGCCTCATAAGCCTGCCACGGCCCTGCCTTCAGTCCCGCACATAGAAGGATGGAGACAGGGCCCTCTGCCAGGGTCCTCAGAGGGAGACCACCCCATCTCCTTGAAAGAAATACTTTGACAGAATGATTGGGTGGAGGGTGAGACCCTTAACACAGGTTCAAATGAAAAACAAATTGACTGAGTGGTTCAGAGACCAGGAGACAAGGAAGGAAATGAGTCTATCCCAAGGAGAAGAGGGGAGTAGATCCGGGCAGAGGAATGGGAACGGTGGGGGCCAACGGGAGGCTGGAGAGAGGCCTGCGGGCAAGCTGAGCAGTGAGAACGGGGCTTGGGGCTGGGGTGGGAGGCCGGGATGCAGCGCAGGACTGCCCGAAAGAACTGCGGAGGTGTTGCCGCGGAAAGCACAGTGCAGCCCCAGGCCTCTGACACGCACGCCACCCTGGGGAGTCCTTGCTGTTCTGTGGCGATGCCCCACACTCGGGCTCCAAAATGGGCTCCTCTGGTTTATGTTCAGAAGTGATTCTCCCGGATGAGACCCTGAGTCGCTTCCACCAGCTTTCAAGTGTGGAGCCTGAATTATTCACCACACAGTCGCCCGTGTTTTTCTGAACATTTCCGTGGTCTCCCCCTTCTAAATTCGTACGTTGAAGCCCCCACCCTCAATACAACCGTATTTGGAGACAGGGCTTTTATGAAGTAATTCAGCTTAGGTGAGGCCGAGATACCATGGAATTGGTGTCCTTACAAGAACAGAAACAAACCAGGGAGTTTGCATGCTGGCTCCCCACCACATGAGAATGCAGTGAGAAGGTGTCCCTCTGCAAGCCGGGAGGAGGGTGCTCACCATGCTGGCACGCATGGTCTTAGACTGGCTGCCTCCAAAATCATGAGAAAAAGAAATGTCTGTTGTTTAAGCTGCCCAGACTGTGGTGTGTTGCCACTGCAGCCCGAGCAAGTCATCAGAGTGGATTTGTCTGGGGCGCTTCATCTCCGCTCTTTCCAGCATACTTTGATCAGGGTCACCTGGGTCCCACCTGGAAGCCCTCTGGGGAAGGAATCCCAGTGTACAGAGCACTCGAGGCCTGGCAGAGAAGCAGAGGTGACAGAGGATTCGGGTGCTCACACCCCTGGACTCTCGTCCTGTGGGGAGGGGCACGGCCAAACTGCACGCTTTCACTCATACGTGGCATCTCAAAAGGAAACAAATAGACTCACAGAGGGAGAACAAACTAATGGCTACCCGCGGGAAGAGGGAAGAGGAAGGGGCAAGCAGGGGCAGAGAATCGAGAGGTGCAAACTACTATGTATAAAGTAGGTATGATACAAGGATGTAACACACTGCACAGGGAATATAGCCAATATTTTACACTAACTTTATATGGATCATAATCTTGAAAATGCCAAATCACTATGTTGTACACCTGAGACAAATATAATACTGTAAGTCAACTCTACTTCAATTTGAATAAATGGTGTGGCCGCTTTGGAAGACTGGTGGCTTCTTCCAAAACTAGAGATATTCTTTCCATACTATCCAGCAATCGTGCTCCTTGCTATTTGCCCTGAGTCAAAGCTATATTCAAACAGAACCTGCACATGATACTTACATGGACTTTAGTAATAATGGTCAAAATCTGGAATTAACCAAGACATCTTTTAGTAACTAAATGTATAAATACACTGTGGTACATCCAGACAATGGAATATCCCTCAACACTGAAAAAAAAGATGCCATCAAGCCACAGACTGACATGGAAGAACTTTAAATGCATATTACGAAGTAAAAGAAGCCAGTCTGAAAAGGCTACATGCTATATGATTCCAACTAGATGATATTCTGGCCAAAAAAAAAAAGAGGCAAAACTATGGAGACGGTAAAAAGACCGGTGGTGGCCAGAGGTTGGGCAGAGAGAGATGAGCAGAACACAGAGGACTTTTGAAGCAGTGAAAATACTGTGTATGACATTATAATGATAAATCCATGTCATTATACTTTCATCCAAACCCATAGACTGTACAACAGCAAGAGTGAATCTTAAGAAACTCTAGACTGTGGGTGATTATAACAAGTCAATATAGGTCCATCTTTGGTAACAAATGTACCACTCTGGTAAGTGATATAGATAATAGGAGAGGCTGGTCACATGTGGAGGCTGGGGGTATACTGGAAATCTCTAACCTTCCTCTCAATTTTCTACGAACCTAAAATTGTCCCCCTAAATGAAGAATTTTTTAATATCATTTTTAAATTTAATTGTTATTTTATAGATAGATAGATAAGTCGCTCAGTCGTGTCTGACTCTTTGTGATCCCGTGGACTGTAACTTACTAGGCTTCTCCGTCCATGGGATTCTCCAGGCAAGAATACTGGAGTGGATTGCCATTTCCTTCTCCAGGGAATCTTCCTGACCCAGGGATCGAACCCCGGTCTCCCGCATTGGAGGCAGACGCTTTTACCTCTGAGCCATCAGGGAAGTGTATAGTAGAGTATAATTATTTACAATTTTATGTTTGTTTCAGGTGTATGGCAAAGTGATTCAGTTATACATATACATGTTCTTTTTTTTCAGATTCTTTTCTCATATAGGTCATTACAGAGCATTGCGTAGAGTCCCCTGTGTTATACAGTAGGTCCTTGTAGATTATCCGTTTTATGTATAGCAGTGTGTACACGTCAGTCCCAGGCTTCCAAGGTGGCTCAGTGCTAAAGAATCTGTCTGCTGATACAGGAGACTTGGGTTCGATCCCTAGGTTGGGAAGATCCCCTGGAGTAGGAAATGGCAAGCCAGTCCAATATTCTTGTCTGAACAGTTCCAAGGACTGAGGAACCTGGTGGGTTACAGTCTGTGGGGTTGCAGGAGTCACACACAATGACTAAACAATGACAACAATATTATGTTAATCCCAAACTCCTAATTTATCCCTCCCCCAGTGTTTCTCCCCTTTGGGAACCATAAATTCCCTTTCGAAGTCTATGAGTGTGTTTCTGTTTTGTAAATACGTTCATTTGTATCATTTTTTAGATTTCACATGTAAGAGGTGTGTGTGATATCTGTCTTTGTTTGACTTAGTTCGTTCACTAAGGATGGTCACTCTTGGTCCAGCCATGTTGCTGCAAATGGCATTATTTCCAAAAGGAAGACTTTCTTTGAGTAGTGGAGAAGTGGAAGCCTTTCATTTTTTAAGAATCAAGAGTGGGAGCTCTGTCAGAAGAGGAAATGCAGTCTTCCATGTGAACTCTCTTTATTGTTTGCAACCCACCTTCACGCCACCCCCGCCTGCAGTTAGACTAGGGGACAGAGAGATTTCAGGGACTCGCCAGAGGAGCAACCGCGAGTGAGAGTCCAGGATTCCTGTGTCTGGCTGCACAGCACCAGGGTCGCTTTAGTGTCATTCTGTCCGTCTCTGTGGAAGAGGCGGGGAAGACTGCAACAAGCATTTGGGAGCATCTGAAAGCTCATTTCAAACAACTGCGAGGGGGGCGATGGATTATCTAGGAACATCTTCATTCAGGATTCCAGAATGCAGAAACTTGCTCAACCCTGAACCCCGCCGCAGACAGCCGTCAGGGAATATTTTCTGTCCAGTTGCAAAGGAGCCGTGCACAGGGCACGTGACCGCTGCAAGGAGCTGGCATCTCAAGTCTGAGGAAAGGACAGAGCAACCCAGAATTCACATCTCCCGTGGCCTGTGTGCTGGCCCGCACAGCCCCAGGAAGCAGATGTGGCCAACGAGCCCCAGCCCTTAGTGGCTGCCACCTCTGCTGGCAGGGACTGCGTGACCTTGGCCAGGCTCTCACTTAACTCCTTGAGACACTCAAAGCAAATAAACTCCATAAGGAAAAGCGCCTGTAACGTTTCTGAGGGCCAGAAAGACTTTGGCAATGGCAGCATTTTAACAGATGACCTGGCCCCTGCAGTAAAAATAACCTTTCCCGTTATAGCCAGATCTTGTTTTTTTCCAAATCGCTTTTGCCTTTCATTACACAGCCCAACCCCAAAGAGCCTTCCCTTTCATCACAGAGTGGAAAAATTCTTTTTTTTTCTCTTTAATTTTAAAAAATTTATTCATTTTTAGTTGGAGGATAATCCCTTGACAACACTGTGTTGGTTTCTGCCATACAGCAACATGAATCAGGCATCGGTGTACGTATGCCCCCTCCATCTCGAACCTCCCTCCCACCGCCCACTTTGTCCCTCTAGGGATGTGGTTGGAGCACCAGGTTTCAACTCCTTGGGTCACACAGCAAATCCCCATTCAGCCATCGATTTTACAAATGGTATGTATATGTCCCAGTGGCACTCTCTTGATTCGTCCCGCCCTCTCCTTCCCCCGCTGTGTCCACAAGTCTGCTCTCTATGTTAGCATCTCCACTGCTGCCCTGCAGATAGGTTCCTGAGCACCATCTTTCTCGATCCAAATATGACCTGCATCCAGAGCTGAGACCTGCTCACGAGCCCCAAGAGCCCCCCACCCCCTGACCAGGTGCTTCTGGGGCATTCACAGGGGTGCCTGGCATCTCATGAGTTCTGGACACGCAACTCAGTGCTGGCCATCTGTTCAAAGAAGGGAGGAAAGAGGAGAGGTACTCTTGGGATAGATGATTTTGTTTATAGTTGCTTTATCTTTTTTTTTTTCCTAAACAATCTGCTCAGAGTAGAACACTTTCTCACTATTGTTTGGAAAACTCATGGGTGTTTGGTGTCAAGACTCTAAGGCATGTCAGCCAGCCTGAGTGGTACATTTGAGACAGCCGGGGCTACAAAATTAATGTAGCTTCTCCTCCCTCAGGAGGAGTAACACAACTTCCTGTTCTTTAAGTGTGGGTGAAAACAGTGGGTTTCCAATCGCCCCTCACTTATGTCTGATGCTTTGCGACCCCATGGACTATAGCCCGCCAGGCTCCTCTGTCCATGGGATTCTCCAGGCAAGAGTACTGGAGTGGGTTGCCATTCCCTTCTCCGGGGGGTCTTCCTGATCCAGGAATTGAACCCGGGTCCCCTGCATTGCAGGCAGATTCTTTACCATCCACGCCACCAAGGAAGCCCTCTGAGTCACACAGTGACTTCCTCCAAAGACCACCTACGGAAATGAGGAAAAGGTATCTTGACAAACTGACAGACACCACCTCAGCCAGGTGTCAAGGTCAATGTCAACAGTGATAAGTCACATTGAAAGTATGTTCCCTTGACATGAGGTGGTGTGAAGGACACTTTGTCTCTGTGGTCTTCCTTCCCAAAGCCTATAACCTCAATCTAATCATGGGGAAAATAACATAAAACACAAAACCAGTACTTCTCCAACTGTCAGAGTCACAGAAGCAAGGGAAGTCCTGAGAAACTGTCACAGCCGAGAAGAGACTTAAGAAGACATGGTCACTAAATATGGTGAGGTCCTAGATGGGGTACTGGAGCAGAAAAAACACACTAGGTCTAAACCAAGAACACCTCGGGGGCTTCCCTGGTGGCCTAGACAGTAGACAGTAAAGAATCTGCCTGCTGCACAGGGGACTGGGTTTGACCCCTGGGTCGGGAAGACCCCCCTGGAGAAGGGAATGGCAACCCACTCCAGTATTTTGGCCTGGGAAGTCCCATGGCAGAGGAGCCTGGAAGGCTCTAGTCCATGGGATGGCAGAGTCGGACATGACTAAAGGAATGAGCATGCAAGGACATCTTAATTGATATTTGTTAATAATAATATGTCAATATTCATTAATTTTGATAAATATACCATGCTAACCTAAGATGTTAATAATAGAGAAAATTGTGTGTGGAATAAATGGAAACTCTCAGTATTATTTTTGGTTATTTCCTGTAAGTCTAAGACTGACAATATCAAGTTTATTTTACAAAGTAAATAGATTTAGTTTCAAAGTAAATAGATTTTGCCTTCCTTGTTTGCCTCCTGGCATCACCTTCTTACAAGCCTCGGCATCTCAGCTGGACTTACATCTTTTTCTAATCTATTTACCTATATTTATTTTGCTCCGTCACTTTGGGGATTTTTAAAATAAAAGTTTAATCTATGCAGTCAGTAACTCATCCAAAGATGGACACACCAGTATCCATCAGTCCCCCTCAGGCCTTTTTAAGGGAGCTCCCAAGGGTCTGGCAGAGAAGGCAATGGCACCCCACTCCAGTACTGTTGCCTGGAAAATCCCGTGGGCGGAGGAGCCTGGGCNCCCTGACCAGGTGCTTCTGGGGCATTCACAGGGGTGCCTGGCATCTCATGAGTTCTGGACACGCAACTCAGTGCTGGCCATCTGTTCAAAGAAGGGAGGAAAGAGGAGAGGTACTCTTGGGATAGATGATTTTGTTTATAGTTGCTTTATCTTTTTTTTTTTCCTAAACAATCTGCTCAGAGTAGAACACTTTCTCACTATTGTTTGGAAAACTCATGGGTGTTTGGTGTCAAGACTCTAAGGCATGTCAGCCAGCCTGAGTGGTACATTTGAGACAGCCGGGGCTACAAAATTAATGTAGCTTCTCCTCCCTCAGGAGGAGTAACACAACTTCCTGTTCTTTAAGTGTGGGTGAAAACAGTGGGTTTCCAATCGCCCCTCACTTATGTCTGATGCTTTGCGACCCCATGGACTGTAGCCCGCCAGGCTCCTCTGTCCATGGGATTCTCCAGGCAAGAGTACTGGAGTGGGTTGCCATTCCCTTCTCCGGGGGGTCTTCCTGATCCAGGAATTGAACCCGGGTCCCCTGCATTGCAGGCAGATTCTTTACCATCCACGCCACCAAGGAAGCCCTCTGAGTCACACAGTGACTTCCTCCAAAGACCACCTACGGAAATGAGGAAAAGGTATCTTGACAAACTGACAGACACCACCTCAGCCAGGTGTCAAGGTCAATGTCAACAGTGATAAGTCACATTGAAAGTATGTTCCCTTGACATGAGGTGGTGTGAAGGACACTTTGTCTCTGTGGTCTTCCTTCCCAAAGCCTATAACCTCAATCTAATCATGGGGAAAATAACATAAAACACAAAACCAGTACTTCTCCAACTGTCAGAGTCACAGAAGCAAGGGAAGTCCTGAGAAACTGTCACAGCCGAGAAGAGACTTAAGAAGACATGGTCACTAAATATGGTGAGGTCCTAGATGGGGTACTGGAGCAGAAAAAACACACTAGGTCTAAACCAAGAACACCTCGGGGGCTTCCCTGGTGGCCTAGACAGTAGACAGTAAAGAATCTGCCTGCTGCACAGGGGACTGGGTTTGACCCCTGGGTCGGGAAGACCCCCCTGGAGAAGGGAATGGCAACCCACTCCAGTATTTTGGCCTGGGAAGTCCCATGGCAGAGGAGCCTGGAAGGCTCTAGTCCATGGGATGGCAGAGTCGGACATGACTAAAGGAATGAGCATGCAAGGACATCTTAATTGATATTTGTTAATAATAATATGTCAATATTCATTAATTTTGATAAATATACCATGCTAACCTAAGATGTTAATAATAGAGAAAATTGTGTGTGGAATAAATGGAAACTCTCAGTATTATTTTTGGTTATTTCCTGTAAGTCTAAGACTGACAATATCAAGTTTATTTTACAAAGTAAATAGATTTAGTTTCAAAGTAAATAGATTTTGCCTTCCTTGTTTGCCTCCTGGCATCACCTTCTTACAAGCCTCGGCATCTCAGCTGGACTTACATCTTTTTCTAATCTATTTACCTATATTTATTTTGCTCCGTCACTTTGGGGATTTTTAAAATAAAAGTTTAATCTATGCAGTCAGTAACTCATCCAAAGATGGACACACCAGTATCCATCAGTCCCCCTCAGGCCTTTTTAAGGGAGCTCCCAAGGGTCTGGCAGAGAAGGCAATGGCACCCCACTCCAGTACTGTTGCCTGGAAAATCCCGTGGGCGGAGGAGCCTGGGCAGAGAAGCCTATTAGGCTGCAGTCCATGGTGAACAAGTCTGAGCGACTTCACTTTCACTTTTCACTTTCATGCATTGGAGAAGGCAATGGCAACCCACCCCAGTGTTCTTGCCTGGAGAATCCCAGGGACAGGGGAGCCTGGTGGGCTGCCATCTATGGGGTCACACAGAGTCGGACACGACTAAAGCGACTTAGCAGCAGCAGCAGCAGCAGCAGCAGCAGCAGCAAGAGTCTAGGACCAATATCCTATTTGAATGGTTATTGCATAGGCACTTGGCAAAGTTAGATGTTTCACAGGGAGGTGAAGTCTCCATTGGTCCCTGCTAGGAGCTAGGAGTGGAAGAAGGAGGAGGAGGAGGTAGAAGAAGAAGTGGGGAAGAGAAGGGGGTAAGGAGAAGAGGGAGGAGGGGGAGGGGAAGAAGATAAAGAATATTTGTAACATGTTTTGCTGGTATCTTGGGTACTGTTTTGAAAGGCAGAAGACACAGGACCTCCCCCGCCCCTTGTATGACTGGATTGCACCCTAATAGCATACCCCAGGCAGTTCAGAGACCTCTCAGATTTACCCAGCTCTCCAAGGAAGCAAGAGACTCAAAGTCCTCAGCCCAGGTCCCCGTCTGTGTCCCTGCCCTGGGTGCACTGGGAAGCTCATCTCCTCCCTTGGTTTCCACAAGAGCTCACTGACACCAAGAACTCACTGGAATCAAGAGCTGGGTTTGAAATTCAAGGGCACGGAGGGAGATTAGGAGGATTTCACGTCTCAGCAACTCCAACGCTTTTCATCCGGACACTAGGCATTGCTCTCCATAAGCGGCCGCGGGCTGTAGAGTCTGAAGGCACTTTCTCCTGGTCCGTTTGCCGCACAAGACTCCCCACACTACCCCCACCCTGGGCTCTTTCCTATCTCCCCCTCTTAGGAAAAAAGGATAAAAATATCTTTATTGCTTGGGTTCTTGTCCCCACCCTTGGAATCTGGGTCACACCTTACATCCCAAACATCTCGCCAAAATGTTTTCCCAAAGACTGTTTTCTTCTTAGCAGGGACCCTGCCGCCAGCCGTTGAGAAAATCTTTGCCTGATCATGTCTGACCTCATCTATCAGTTCATCCTCTACCCTGGCCCTGCCCTTTTTGCCTTCATCTACCCTCTTCCGATCAAAAATAAGCCCCCAACTTTTCATGTTAATCTTTGAAACTGAGTTCATATAAAATATCTGTCCATGTCATCATCTTATTAAACTCTTACCCATAAACTTACCTTCAGTCAAAGTTGTAGGCGAGGCAAACGGACTTCCTGACTTGGTTAGGTACACATTTCTACTCATCACTGAAGGGAAACTAACACGTTACAGGACCACAGTTCTTACTGCCCAAGTTAGTCGTATCCTCTTTGGGTGAAAATTTACTTCTGTAAATATTTCTAACAAGATATAAGAATATCTTTGGACCCTTATAGAATTACTTTTTATTAAACATGCTTTGGAATTTTCCCTTTGGAACTGAAAGACACCATCAGAGAATATCTTAAGAACCTTGGTTTTATTTTTCTTTGCTCTTCTAGGAAACTCAGAGTTCAGGTTAGAAATCATCTCAATTAACTAGTTGGAATCTTGCATGGAAACATGCTACCATAATCTCATATACCATACAATTTATCCAATTAAAGTATAATGCTCAACAGCTTTTAGGGTATTCACATAGCTATGCATCCAGTACTACAATTGATTTTAGAACATCTTCCTCGGAGTAAAAAGAAAGCCCACACCCCTTATCTATTCACCCTTTAAGCCCCACCTTCCCCTAGTCCTGGGCTTCCCAGGTGTCTCAGAGGTTAAAGCATCTGCCTGCAGTGCGGGAGACCTGGGTTCAATCCCTGGGTCGGGAAGATCCTCTGGAGAAGGAAATGGCAACCCACTCCAGTACTCTTGCCTGGAGAATCCCATGGATGGAGGAG
>SJYW01011755.1:0-12332 GCA_006410735.1 Raphicerus campestris
TCTTTCACTTTCATCAAAAGTCTTCTGCTATGATCTAAATATGAAACATAAGAATATTAATACTTTTGCACTTTAGTGATATAAAATATAAAGATGCTAGAGAACCAGAAAGCATTCCAAATCCAATCTAAATTTCCAGAGCATATATGAGAATTGTTTTGTCACCAGATATGTATTCAAGTGTAGAAGCAATGACAGATTTTATCACTGCTGATTGTGACTGTAGTCATGAAATTAAAAGACACTTGCTTCTTGGAAGAAAAGCTATTATAAAACTAGACGACATATTAAAAAGCAGAAAAAATTCTTAGCCAACAAAGGTCCCATATAGTCAAAACTATGGTTTTTCCAATAGTCATGTATGGATGTGAGAGTTGGACCATAAAGAAAGCTGAATGCTGAAGAATTGATGCTTTTGAACCGTGGTGTTGGAGAAAACTCTTGTGAGTCCCGTGGAGAGCAAGGAGATCCAACCAGTCCATCCTAAAGGAAATCAGTCCTGAATATTCATTGGAAGGACTGATACTGAAGTTCCAATAGTTTGGTCACCTGATGCAAAGAACTGACTCACTGGAAAAGATCCTGATACTAGGAAAGATTGAGTGCAGGAGGAGAAGGGGAAAACAGAGGATGAGATGGTTGGATTGCATCACTGACTCTATGGACATGAGTATGAACAAGCTCTGGGAGATGGTGAAGGACAGGGAAGCCTACCATGCTGTTGTCCATCAGGTCACAAAGAGTTGGACATGACTGAACCACTGAACAACAATTTACTTAAATGTGACTTTTTCCATCAACAGCTGGAAATGTTGTAATTGCCCTTTAAGCCCTACTCCTAGTTGAACCTGGCAGGCCTCCTTATCCTCTACTCTGAAGACATCACAATGGCCACATGGGTTCTGGCCAGGGCAGGGCCCTCTGTGACATCACCAAAGTCATAGCCCTGCCTGTTCCTCAGTCTCCATGTGTAAGGGCAGACCAGCACACCATGAGCCACTTCATCTCAGCTCCCCATGCGGTCTGTAATATGGTTCTTTTTCTGGCCTACATGTGTCTCTTTTTTGTATGCCTATGTGTTTTATGCTCTGAGAGATGAAGCCGTAGATCTCAAGGGGAACGTGCCTAGCAGAAGGCACTTTTGAATTCGCCAGAATCAGCTAGAGGACACCCAAGACTGGCTTGGAGGCAAGTTGTACTGGCTTTTTCTCCTCCTTCTGCTGTTCATGATACTGAAATTTTTAAGAGACAGTGACAATAATAAGGTGTGCATGATTTGTGCCTATTGGGCTGTTCCTTTGGCTCTTCAGGAAAGGAAAAGAAAAAGCTTCCCCCAACAAAGACTATATGTTCCGTACCTTAACCCAGCTTGAGAGGGACCTTGTGAACTTTGTGTCCAGAGTGCAGAATCTGAAACTCACCACGGTAACTGGTGTTAACTGCAAATGTCCCAATCTTGAGGTCCCTGAAGATGCACACAATAACATTAAAATATGTATGGGGCAAGGAAGACCTGGATTGAGTGGATTTGTGTGTTGAAGCAGAAGAGGCATAGTTGAGTGTTGACAAACTGTATCTGAAGTATTAAACCTATTCTGAAGCAAAAGGAAAAAGCTCCTGATATTTTTTATTCACTCTACAGTTTTACCTTTTCTAGAATGCACTATAATTGACATCATTCAGTGTATAATCTTTTACAGACTAGCTTATTTTACTTAATAACATTTATTCAAGTTTCATCCATTTCTTTTTGTGATTTGATAGCACATTTCTTTTTATTCTTGAATAGTATTCTGTCATGTTGATGTGCCATAGTTTATCCATTCATCTATTAAAAGACACTGGTTGCTTCCAATATGTGTGTGTGTGTATGTGAGAGAGACAGAATGTGTTAAGCTGTTATAAAATTCATGTGCATGTTGCTGTGTAGCCATTAGCTTTCAAATCATTTGGTTGACTATCTAGGAGCATAATTGCTAGATCATATGGTATGACAATGTTAAACTAGGTAAGAAATTGCTTCCAAAGTGACTACCATTTTGCATTCCCACTAACAACAAATGAGAATCCTTGTTGCTCCTCATCTTTGCCAGCAATGCAGGAGATGTGAGTTTGATCCCTGGGTTGGGAAGATCTCCTGGAGAAGGAAATGGCCACCCACTCCAGTATTTTAAATTGTTAAATTAAATCCTGAAGACCCACTCATCCTCTAAGGATGAGGTTGCCTACCATTTCCCTGTCTAGCCTTGCCCTCTCCCCTCACCATTTCTTCTTCTTCTCCCATATCCTTCAATACACAGAGAACAACTTTAGAAAGTGCTGACTTGAGAAATGTGTCAAATATATTATCAATACATTTTTTTCAGTACAATTTTTTGTATTTATCAATACAATTTTTTTTTCTGTTTTGTAGCCTGCTCTTCATTCATAATTTTTAATTTTGTAATTATTATTTGGCTACATCATGTGGTGGAGGCTGCCATTAATCCCACTATAGACCTGCCAGAAATTACACAGGACTGGGGAAACAGACTCTTGGAGGGCACAAACAAAACCGTATGCACACCAGGACCCAGGAGAAAGGAGCCTACATGAGACTGACCCAGACTTGCCTGTGAGGCTCAAGGAGTCTCCGGCAGAGGTGTGGGTTGGCAGTGGCCTGCTGCAGGGTCCAGGGCACTGAGTGTGGCAGTGAGTGCATGGGATCTTTTGAAGGAGGACATCATTATCTTCATTACCTCCACCATAGTTTAGTCTTAGATCAAAAAACAAGGAGGGAACACAGCCTTGCCCATCAACAGAAAATTGTATTAAAGATTTAATGAGCAGGACCCAGATACCCCACAGAGACTGAGACAGAACTGTGTTTGAGTGTATCCTGCTGAGGTACTGGTCAGCAGTGGCCTGCCACAGAGGCTCTGGGTGCAGCAGACCTGCATATAGCTTAAGCCCTCTTGGAGGATGTTGCCATTAACCCCAACATAGAGCCACCAGAACTTATACAGGACTGGGAAACAGACTCCTGGAGGGCACACACAGAACTTCGTGCACAACAGGACCCAGGAGAAAGGAGCAGTGACCGCACAAGAGACTGACCCAGACTTGCCTATGAGTGTCCATGAGTCTCCAGTAGAAGCATGGGTCAGCAGTGGCCTGCTGCAGGATTGGGAGCCCTGAGTGTAGCAGTGCAAGCCTGGGAAATTTTGAAGGAGGTCACCACTATCTTCATTACTTCAACCATAGTTTGGCCCCAGGGAGGGAACACAGCCCCACCCACCAACAGAAAATTGGATTAAAATTTTACTGAGCATGGCCCCGCCCATCCAGAACAAGACCAGTTTCCCCCTCAGTCAATCTCTCCCATCAGGAAGCTTCCATAAGCATCTTATCCTTCTCCAGCAGAGAACAGACAGACTGAAAACCACAAGCACAGAAAACTAACCAATCTTATTACATGGACCACAGCCTTGTCCAATTCAGTGAAACTGTGAGCCATACCGTGTAGGGTGGAGATCAATGGAGAAATAACTCCAGAAAGAATGAAGAGACAGAGCCAAAGCAAAAACAGCACCCAGTTGTGGATGTGCCTGGTGATGGAAGCGAGGTCCAATGCTGTATATAGCAATGTTGCATAGGAACCTGGAATGTCAGGTCCATGAATCAAGGGAAATTGGAAGTGGTCAAACTGGAGACAGCAAGAGGGAACATGGACATTTTAGGAACCAACAAACTAAACTAGACTGGAATGAGTGAATTTAACTCAGATGACCATTATATCTACAACTGTGGGCAACAATACCTAGGAAGAAATGGAGTGGCCATCATAGCCAGCAAGAGAGTCTGAAGTGCAGTACTTGGATGCAATCTCAAAAGTGATAGAATGATCTCTGTTCATTTCCAAGACAAAAAAAAAAAAAATCATTATCACAGTAATCCAAGTCTATGCCCTGACCATTAATGCTGAAGAAGGTGAAATTTCAAAGTTCTTTGAAGATCTTCTGGAACTAATACCCAAAACAGAAGCCCTTTTCATTATACGGGACTGGAATGCAAAAGTAGGAGGTCAAAAAATACCTGAGTAATAGGCAAATTTGGCCTTGGAGAACAGAATGAAGCAGGGAAAAGCCAATAGAGTTCTGCCAAGAGAATGCACTGGTCATAGTAAACACACTCTTCCAATAATACAAGTGAAGACTCTACCCATGGACATCACCAGATGGTCAATACTGACATAAGATTGATTATATTTTCTGCAGCCAAATGTGGTAAAGCTCTATACAATCAGCCAAAAGAAGACCAGGAGCTGACTGGGGCTCAGATCCTGAACTTCTTATTGGCAACTTCAGACTTAAATTGAAGAAAGTAGGGAAAATCACTAGACCACTCAGTTCAGTTC
Organism: Raphicerus campestris; assembly: GCA_006410735.1. Lineage (NCBI taxonomy): Eukaryota > Metazoa > Chordata > Mammalia > Artiodactyla > Bovidae > Raphicerus > Raphicerus campestris. The sequence goes on from SJYW01011755.1 coordinate 4,397, forward strand.
AGTCATTCAGTCCTGTCTGACTCTTTGCGACTCCATGCCACGCCTCTCTGTCCATCACCAACTCCCGGAGTTTACTCAAACTCATGTCCATCAAATCGGTGATGTCATCTAGCCATTCATCCTCTGTCATCCCCTTCTCCTCCAGCCCCCAATCCCTCCCAGCATCAGAGTCTTTTCCACTAAGTCAATTCTTCGCATGAGGTGGCCAAAATCTTGGAGTTTCAGCTTTAGCATCATTCCTTCCAGAGAACACCCAGAACTGATCTGCTTTAGAATGGACTGGTTGGATCTCCTTGCAGTCCAAGGGACTCTCAAGAATCTTCTCCAACACCACAGTTCAAAAGCATCAATTCTTCAGTGCTCAGCTTTCTCCACAGTCCAAATCTCACATCCATACATGACCACAGGAAAAACCATAGCCTTGACTAGACGGACCTTTGTTTGCAAAGTAATGTCTCTACTTTTTAATATGCTATCTAGATTGGTCATAACTTTCCTTCCAAAGAGCAAGCATCTTTTAATATCATGGCTGCAATCACTATGTGCACCATTCAGGTCTGGCCTAAATCAAGTCCCTTATGATAATACGGTGGAAGTGAGAAATATATTCAAGGGATTAGATTTGAAAGAGTAACTCAAGAACTACGGACAGAGGTTCATGATATTGTACAGGAGGCAGGGGTAAAGACTATCCTCAGGAAAAAGAAAAGCAAAATGGCAAGATGGTTGTCTGAGGGGGCCTTATGAATAGCTGTAAAAAGAAGAGAAGTGAAAGGCAAAGGAGAAAAGGAAAGGTACACCCATTTGAATGCAGAGCTCCAAAGAACAGCAAGGAGAGATAAGAAAGCCTTGCTCAGTGAACAGTACAAAGAAATAGAGAAAAACATTAGAAAGGGAAAGACTAGACATCTCTTCAAGAAAATTGGAGATACCAGGGGAACATTTCATGCAAAGATGGGCTCAATAAAGGACAGAAATTGTATGGACCTAACAGAGGCAGAAGATATTAAGAAGAGGTGGCAAGAATACACAAAAGAAATATCCAAAAAAGTCTTCATGACTCAGATAATCATGATGGTGTGATCACTCACCTAGAGCCAGACATCCTGGAAGGCAAAGTCAGGTAGGCCTTAGGAAGCATCTCTACGAACAGTGCTAGTGGAGGTGATAGAATTCCAGTTGAGCTATTTCAAATCCTAAGAGATGATGCTGTGAAAGTGCTGCACTCAATATGCCAGCAAATTTGGAAAACACAGCCATGGCCACAGGACTGGAACAGGTCAGTTTTCATTCGAATCCCAAAGAAACACAATGCCAAAGAATGTTCAAACTACTGCACAATTGCACTCATCTCACATGCTAGTAAAGTGATGCTCAAAATTGCCCAAGCCTGGCTTGAACAAAACGTGAGCTGTGAAATTCCAGGCATTCAAGCCAGATTTAGAAAAGGCAAAGGATCAAATTGCCGATATCCATTGTATCATGGAAAAAGCAAGAGAATTCTGGGGGAAAAAAAAAAATCATCTTCTGCTTCAGTGATTACACCAAAGCCTTTGACTGTGTCGATACAACAAACTGTGGAAAGTTCTTCAAGAGATGGAACACCAGACCACCTGACCTGCTTCCTGATAAATCTGTATGCAGGTCAAGAAGCAACAGTAGAACTGGACATGGAACAACAGACTGGTTCCAAATTGGGAAAGGATTATGTCAATGCCTTATATTGTCACCCTGCTTATTTAACTTACATACAGAGACCATCACGTGAAATTCTGGGCNATTGGTCATAACTTTCCTTCCAAAGAGCAAGCATCTTTTAATATCATGGCTGCAATCACTATGTGCACCATTCAGGTCTGGCCTAAATCAAGTCCCTTATGATAATACGGTGGAAGTGAGAAATATATTCAAGGGATTAGATTTGAAAGAGTAACTCAAGAACTACGGACAGAGGTTCATGATATTGTACAGGAGGCAGGGGTAAAGACTATCCTCAGGAAAAAGAAAAGCAAAATGGCAAGATGGTTGTCTGAGGGGGCCTTATGAATAGCTGTAAAAAGAAGAGAAGTGAAAGGCAAAGGAGAAAAGGAAAGGTACACCCATTTGAATGCAGAGCTCCAAAGAACAGCAAGGAGAGATAAGAAAGCCTTGCTCAGTGAACAGTACAAAGAAATAGAGAAAAACATTAGAAAGGGAAAGACTAGACATCTCTTCAAGAAAATTGGAGATACCAGGGGAACATTTCATGCAAAGATGGGCTCAATAAAGGACAGAAATTGTATGGACCTAACAGAGGCAGAAGATATTAAGAAGAGGTGGCAAGAATACACAAAAGAAATATCCAAAAAAGTCTTCATGACTCAGATAATCATGATGGTGTGATCACTCACCTAGAGCCAGACATCCTGGAAGGCAAAGTCAGGTAGGCCTTAGGAAGCATCTCTACGAACAGTGCTAGTGGAGGTGATAGAATTCCAGTTGAGCTATTTCAAATCCTAAGAGATGATGCTGTGAAAGTGCTGCACTCAATATGCCAGCAAATTTGGAAAACACAGCCATGGCCACAGGACTGGAACAGGTCAGTTTTCATTCGAATCCCAAAGAAACACAATGCCAAAGAATGTTCAAACTACTGCACAATTGCACTCATCTCACATGCTAGTAAAGTGATGCTCAAAATTGCCCAAGCCTGGCTTGAACAAAACGTGAGCTGTGAAATTCCAGGCATTCAAGCCAGATTTAGAAAAGGCAAAGGATCAAATTGCCGATATCCATTGTATCATGGAAAAAGCAAGAGAATTCTGGGGGAAAAAAAAAAATCATCTTCTGCTTCAGTGATTACACCAAAGCCTTTGACTGTGTCGATACAACAAACTGTGGAAAGTTCTTCAAGAGATGGAACACCAGACCACCTGACCTGCTTCCTGATAAATCTGTATGCAGGTCAAGAAGCAACAGTAGAACTGGACATGGAACAACAGACTGGTTCCAAATTGGGAAAGGATTATGTCAATGCCTTATATTGTCACCCTGCTTATTTAACTTACATACAGAGACCATCACGTGAAATTCTGGGCTGGATGAAGCACAAGCTGGAATCAAGATTGCTGGGAGAAATATCAATAACCTCAGATATGCAGATGACACCACAGTATGGCAGAAAGCAAAAAACTAAAGAGCATCTTGATGAAAGTGAAAGATGAGAGTGAAAAAGTTGGCTTAAAACTCAGCATTCAGAAAACTAAGATCATGGCATCTGGTTCCATCACTTCATGGCAAATAGATGAGGAAACAGTGGAAACAGTGGCAGACTTTATTTTGTGGGCTCCAAAATCACTGCAGATGGTGACTGTAGTTATGAAATTAAAAGATGCTTTCTCCTTAGAAGAAAGATTATGACCAACATAGACAGCATATTAAAAAGCAGACGCATTACTTTGCCAACAAAAGCCCATGTAGACAAAGCTATGGTTTTCCAGTAGTCTCATATGGATGTGAGAATTGGACTATAAAGTGAGCTGAGCATCAAAGAATTGATGTTTTTGAACTGTGGTGTTGGAAAAGACACTTGAACACCCTTGGCTTGCAAAAAGATCCAACCAGTCCATCCTAAAGGAGATAAGTCCTGGGCATTCATTGGAAGGACTGATGCTGAAGCTGAAACTCCAATACTTTGGTCATCTGATGCAAAGAACTGACTCATTTGGAAAGACCCTGATGCTGGGAAAGACTGAAGGTGGTAGGAGATGGGGATGACAGAGATGAGACGGTTGGATAGCATCACTGAGTCAATGGAAATGAGTTTGAGTAAACTCTGGGAGTTGATGATGGACAGGGAAGCCTAGCGTGCTGTAGTCCATGGAGTGACAAAGAATCAGACAGGAATGAACGACTGAAGTGAACTGAACTGAGCATGGCCTGCCCATCAGAAGAATACCAAGTTTCTCCCACAGTCAGTCTCTCCCATGAGGAAGCTTCCATAAGCCGCTTATCTTTATCCCTCAGAGGGCAGGCAGAATGAAAAGCACAGTCACAGAAAACTAATCAAATTGATCACATGGACCACAGCTTTGTCTCACTCAGTGAAACTATGATCCATTCCCTGTAGGGCTGCCCAAGACGGATGGGTCATTGTGGAGAGTTTTGACAAAACATGGTCCACTGTGAAAGGGAATGGCAAACCACTTCAGTATTCTTGCCTTGAGAAACCCATTAACAGGCAGAAAACATGAAACCAAAATATGAACTAGCCAGGTCGGTAGGTATCTAATATGCTACTGGAGAAGAGTGGAGAGGTAACTCCAGAAAGAATGAAGAGATGGAACCAAAGTGGAAACAATGCCCAGTTGTGGATGTGACAGGTGATGGAAGTAAAATCTGATGCTATAAAGAACAATAATTATGTAGGTACATGGAATGTTAGGTCTATGAATAAAGATAAGTTGGAACTGGTCAAACAGGAGATGACAAGACTGAACTTCGACATTTTAGGAATCAGTGAACTAAAATGTACTAGAATGTGCAAATTTAACTCAGATGACCATTATATCTACTACTGTGGGCAATAATCCTTTAGAAGAAATGGGATATCCCACATAGTCGACAAAAAGAGTCTGAAATGCAACAACAAAGACTCAGCACAGCCAAAATAAACAAAGATGTAGAAAGGTATGGACCTAACAGAAGCAGAAGACACTGAGAAGAGGTGGAAAGAATACACGGAAAAACTATACAGAAAGATTTTCATGACCCAGATAACCACGATGGTGTGATCTCTTACTAAGAGCCACACATCCTGGAATGTGAAGTCAAGTGGGCCCTAGGAAGCATCACTACCAACAAAGATAGTGGAGGTGATGGAATTCCGGTTGAGATATTTCAAATTCTAACAGATGATGCTGTTAAAGTGTGGTACTCAATATGCCAGCAAATTTGGAGAAGTCAGCAGTGGCAATAGGACTGGAACAGACCAGTTTTCATCCCAATCCCAAAGAAAGGCAATGCTAAAGAATGTTCAAACTACTGCACAATTGCACTCATCTCACATACTAGCAAAGTAATGCTCAAAATTGTCCAAGCCAGGCTTGAACAGAACATGAGCTGTGAAATTCCAGACATTCAAGCTGGATTTAGAAAAGGCAGAGGATCAAATTGACAACATTCATTGGATCATAGAAAAAGCAAAAGAATTCAAGGGAAAAAAAAAAAAAACTTCTTCATTGATTACACCAAAGCCTTTGACTGTGTGGATTACAACAAACTGTGGAAAATTCTTCAAGAGATGGGAATACCAGACCACCTGNGAAACAATGCCCAGTTGTGGATGTGACAGGTGATGGAAGTAAAATCTGATGCTATAAAGAACAATAATTATGTAGGTACATGGAATGTTAGGTCTATGAATAAAGATAAGTTGGAACTGGTCAAACAGGAGATGACAAGACTGAACTTCGACATTTTAGGAATCAGTGAACTAAAATGTACTAGAATGTGCAAATTTAACTCAGATGACCATTATATCTACTACTGTGGGCAATAATCCTTTAGAAGAAATGGGATATCCCACATAGTCGACAAAAAGAGTCTGAAATGCAACAACAAAGACTCAGCACAGCCAAAATAAACAAAGATGTAGAAAGGTATGGACCTAACAGAAGCAGAAGACACTGAGAAGAGGTGGAAAGAATACACGGAAAAACTATACAGAAAGATTTTCATGACCCAGATAACCACGATGGTGTGATCTCTTACTAAGAGCCACACATCCTGGAATGTGAAGTCAAGTGGGCCCTAGGAAGCATCACTACCAACAAAGATAGTGGAGGTGATGGAATTCCGGTTGAGATATTTCAAATTCTAACAGATGATGCTGTTAAAGTGTGGTACTCAATATGCCAGCAAATTTGGAGAAGTCAGCAGTGGCAATAGGACTGGAACAGACCAGTTTTCATCCCAATCCCAAAGAAAGGCAATGCTAAAGAATGTTCAAACTACTGCACAATTGCACTCATCTCACATACTAGCAAAGTAATGCTCAAAATTGTCCAAGCCAGGCTTGAACAGAACATGAGCTGTGAAATTCCAGACATTCAAGCTGGATTTAGAAAAGGCAGAGGATCAAATTGACAACATTCATTGGATCATAGAAAAAGCAAAAGAATTCAAGGGAAAAAAAAAAAAAACTTCTTCATTGATTACACCAAAGCCTTTGACTGTGTGGATTACAACAAACTGTGGAAAATTCTTCAAGAGATGGGAATACCAGACCACCTGACCTGCCTCCTGAGAAATCTGTATACAGGTCAAGAATCTGTATACAGGTCCAGTTAGAACTGGACATGGAATAAACGATTGGTTCCAAATCAGGAAAGAAGTATGTCAATACTGTATATTGTCACCCGGTTTATTTAACTTATATGCAGAGTACATCATGTGAAATGCCAGGCTGGATGAAGCACAAGCTGGAACCAAGATTGCTGGGAGAAATATCAATAACCTCAGATACACAGATGGACACCAACCTTATGGCAGAAATCCAAGAACTAAAGAGTCTCTTAATGAAAGTGATAGAGGAGAGTGAAAAAGTTGGCTTAAAACTCAGCATTCAGAAAACTAAGATCATGGCATCTGGTCCCATCACTTCATGCCAAGTAGATGGAGAAACAATGGAAACAATGAAGGACTTTATTTTTGGGGCTCCAAAATCACTGCAGATGGTGACTGAAGCCAGGAAATAAAAAGATGCTTGCTCCTTGTAAGAAAAGTTATGACCAACCTAGACAGCATGTTGAAAAAAGAGACATTACCAACAAAGGTCCATCTAGTCAAATCTATGGTTTTTCCAGTAGAAATGTGTGGATGTGAGAATTGGACTATAAAGAAAACTGAGCACCGAAGAATTGATGGTTTTGAACTGTGGTGTTGGAGAAGACTCTTGAGAGACCCTTGGACTGCACAGAGATGAAACTAATTAGTCCTAAAGGAAATCAGTCCTGAATATTCATTGGAAGGACTGATGCTGAAGCTGAAGCTCCAATAGTTTGGCCACAAGATGTGAAAAATGGACTCATTGGAAAAGACCTTAATGCTGGAAAAGATTGAAAGCAGAAGAAGGGAATGACAGAGGATGAAATGGCTGGATGTCATCACCAAGTCTATGGTCACGAGTTTGAGTGAGCTCTGGGAGTTGATGGACAGGGAAGTCAGGCGTGATACAGTCCATGGAGTTGTAAAGAGTCAGACATGATTGAGCAACTGAAATGAAATGAACTGTGGCATGTGGTATCTTAGCTCCCTGACCAGGGATTGAACTCACAATCCCTGCAGCAGAAACACAGGTTCTAGACCACTGGGGATGTTCAAATGTTTAACAAGTATAAGTGTACTTAAGGAAATGTCAGTGTATCCTATCATTGATTACAAGTGATAGTAGGGAATAGTATTCTTGTTTACATCTCAGTTTAGCTCTCTTCTTTCTCCTTTTCAAGACAGATGATCAGAGCCAATCATAGTCAAAGCTGCAGTTATTCTGCCCATGGCCTAATCTTAATCTTTCCATTATATTATTTTATTCTTTCCCTTTCTAGAATATTGCAATGTATTAGTGTTTTCAGACTGAATTTGNTTTCAAGACAGATGATCAGAGCCAATCATAGTCAAAGCTGCAGTTATTCTGCCCATGGCCTAATCTTAATCTTTCCATTATATTATTTTATTCTTTCCCTTTCTAGAATATTGCAATGTATTAGTGTTTTCAGACTGAATTTGCAAATGATCACTTGGAGATGTTGTTAAAGTGCAGACTACTAATTGAGTAGATCTGGGCTGGAGTCTGTGATTTTCTACTAGAAAATTACCAAATTCATAGGTTCCATTCAGTTATGAATTGTAAGGATATATTCCACAGAAATGATTAATGATATGAGCTTTTTGGCAT
>SJYW01011758.1:0-42045 GCA_006410735.1 Raphicerus campestris
CCAATGCATGAAAGTGAAAAGTGAAAGTGAAGTTGCTCAGTCGTGTCTGACTCTTTGAGACCCCATGGACTGCAGCCCACCGGGCTCCTCCATCCATGGGATCCTCCAGGCAAGAGTACTGTAGTGGGGTGCCATTGCCGTCTCCATAGCCATTTTCAAATGCAAATCCTTGGAAGGTGCGCTGTCCGATGGGCCATCGCTCCTCATTGCATGTTGTCTGTTAGCGGCTCGACACGTCTTGGGGGGAGGACAGGGTTCTCTCCTGCTCACTTTCACTTGCAGCACTGTGATTCTCCACGTTTCCCATGATGCCTCCGTGTCGGCAGCTGCCCCAGGGTGGTCCTCACCCTCTTCCCTCCACTTCCGAGTCTTGTGTCCCTTATGGTGGTCACTTCACTACACTTATTCTCAGTTCTCCTAATGACACAAACGTCCTTCTATATATAAACTCTAAACTCAGCCATCGACATATGAAAAATGAGGAAGCTGGATATAAGAGAAGTGCTATTTCTCTTTGGATGTGTCATTTAAAACTTTGTGAACTTTTAAATGAAATTTGACTGCTGCTGGGGGGTTATATATATGTTTTCATGTAGAGGATCATATCTTTAAATTTATTATGAATTAGTGAATCTATTATTATAAGAAACACATATGAGCATGTCCATTACATGTTTCAGTAACAACTCTTTTGAAAAAACACAATGTGTTTGCTAATTATGTTGTGATAACTTTGGGCCTTTTTAAAAGGAAGAAAATGCTTAAAATGCAAATGCCATAAATTATATTCAATTCTGTTTTTTCCTTCTTGTTCCTCTCCTTCTTCTCCACTTTTTTCCTCTTCTTTTCTTGGAGACTGAATTATGGGACTAGACACGGATATTTATTGACCCTGAATCAGGGCTGAATGGGTTTTAAGTGAGCAATGAATTTAACGTTCTGCTCATATCCCAATGTTTTTATCTTTGCAGCACCCCCTCCAAATTGTCTCTTTGACATTGTTCTTGAAGTCTTCTCTTTCTGAGGGCATTCCTACTCCTGAGGAAGCCATTCCCTGATTCAGCAGAAGGCTCCTGGCTATGTCAGAGTGAAACCTGTCCCCTCTCTTGTAAACCTTCCCTGTTTTAAATCCCATTCTCTTCTGGGATATAGGGGCTTCCAGCTTCTTCTATTCAACCCCTGCTGTCCGCATGCCTCCCAACCCCAAAACAGACCAAGACCCTTCTCAGTAGGCAACGTTCTTGCATGACATCCATCATCAACTCTGTATTGTAACAGTTCAAGGCTAAAGAGAGCGCTGGTGAGACGCTTACTGAACACCTGCTACGTGCACTGTATTGTCCTAGGCATTTTCAGACACCTCATCTGACATCATTTTTAGAACAACACTGAGTAGTCACCCTCCCTGTCTTATAGCTGAGTCACTTGGGGCTCCATGTGTCAGTTCATTTACCCAAGTTCACTCTGTTGAACCTGGGTCTCTGGATACTAAGGCCAGTAGTCTTTCCATGATTTCCTTTAAGGATAATCCTTCAAGGGCTTCAACGAGATGCCTAGACTCAGTATACTGATATAGCGCAGACGAGTCCAGGTGCATCCCTATGGGGAGCTCTTACCTAGCAGACAGAGTCAGATTTAGGACATTGTCCTGAAACTTCAAAATCTCCTTTTGTCGATTTCATTAGTAATAATCAATTGAATAAAATAGGGGCTTCCCTCATAGCTCAGTTGGTAAATAACCTGCCTTCAGTGCAGGAGACCTAGGTTTGATTCCTGGGTTGGGAAGATCCCTTGGAGAAGGAAATAGGGACCCACTCCAGTATTCTTGCCTGGAAAATCCCACGGACAGAGGAGCCTGGCAGCTATAGTCCATGGGATCGAAAGAGTCGGACATGACTTAGCGGCTAAACCACCAGAATACAATTTACATCATCTTAAATACATAGCACCAAAGGCTCAGTGACCTACAGAAATAGTTCCATAGACAGATTAGCATTTTCACTTGTCTATAATTCTTCCATCAGCCAACAACATCCTATTTTAGTGAAGTTAGTAGTAAGTATGTCAAAAGAAGGGGCTTCCCAAGTGGCATGGGGTAAGGAATCCATCTGCCAATTCTGGAGACGCAAGAGATGCAGGTTTGATTCCTGAATCAGGATAATTCCCTGGAGTAGGAAATGGCAATCTGCTCCAGTATTCTTGTCTGGAGAATCCCATGGACAGAGGAGCCTGGCTGGCTACAGTTCATGGGGTTGCAAAGCGTCAGACAGCACTGAGCACACACACCCCCACATGTCAAAAGAGTGAGTTAGAGCCCCGGCAACTGCAAGCAGTGATATCTTTTGGCTCTTCTTATAGACTGGACCGTTGATGGGAGAACCAAGTGGGAAGGGCCATTTTCTATGCCCCTAGAAGAGTCTGATGGTCATCATCTAAACAACAGGTAAGTTCTGTAACTGATGGAAAGCTGCATCAGCAGGTGGGCTTGGTGGCGACAGTGGAGATGACCACCTCGCCCACCGTGGGTGCTGCCCCGCTTGACATGTGGCTCCCACTGTGGAAACCAAGTAGGAAGGGCCAGGTCCTACACCACTGATTCTGAAAATCTCAGTGTAAGTTTGACTGCGGCTTCTCTGGACAAGAGTTGAAACATCTGTGAATACATTGTGAAATCTGGAAGGGCTTCCCTTGTGGCTCAGCTGGTAAAGAATCCACCTGCAATGCGGGAGACCTGAGTTTGATCCCTGGGTTGGGAAGATACTCTGTAGGAGGAAAAGGCTACCCACGGTAGTATTCTGGCCTGGAGAATTCCACGGACTGTATAGTCCATGGAGTAGCAAAGAGCTGGACACCACTGAACAACTTTCACTTCACTGTCAAAAAACAACCAAAAAAGAAAAGATCATTTTCACTCTCTCCATAGTCTTATAATTTCTTTCGGAAAGCATGTTCTTACCCTGCATGACAAGGAAAGAACTTAAACGGAAAGGAAAGGAACTTAAACAGGCTTTTGCTAGTAAGCAGAAATAGACAGGGAGGCCTGGCAGGGAGCACTCCATGGGGTCACAAAGAGTCAGAAATAACCGAGTGACTGAACAACAACAAGAAATAGGCAAGACAGGCAGTCAGGTTGAAGAAACACATTGTAAAGATGATCCTCGTGTTAGGATGTTTATTGCTTAGCTCATGGTCACGAGTGATTTTTTCTCCCAAGAACTGGTTCTGTTTTTACTGGGACGAGTGTCTAAAGGCAATAAACTTTGTAATGGAGTCTGTGATTTCTAAGCTGAGCGCGTATTTTTGGGTGTTACTGAGAGCACTCAGGTTTCTTCCTGTTGCTCCAGGCTGACTCTTGATACCCCTTCATGAAGGCTGTTACTACTCCAGTCCTGACAGCTGTGACCAAGACTCACGAGTCATTCACCCCATATTTTCCAGAGGGGCTGTGCAGTGTTACCCATCTCGCCATGGAAACGACCACTTGAGAATCAGTCTTTCCATTCTAAGCTCACTCTTCCTTTCTCTCTGTGACCCAGAGCCCTGAGTTTCTTAATTAGTGTGATATCAACTACTTCCAGAGGAGGCAATGGCACCCCACTCCAGTACTCTTGCCTGGAAAATCCCATGGAGGAGGAGCCTGGTAGGCTGCAGTCCATGGGGTCACTACGAGTGGGACATGACTGAGCAACTTCACTTTCACTTTTTACTTTTCTGCATTGGAGAAGGAAATGGCAACCCACTCCAGTGTTCTTGCCTGGAGAATCCCAGGGATGGGGGAGCCTGGTGGGCTGCTGTCTATGGGGTCACACCGAGTCAGACACGACTGAAGCGACTTAGCAGCAGCAACTATTTCCTAGGGCTTCCCAGGTGGCGCTGTGGTAAAGAATCGCCTGCAATGCAGGAGACACAGGAGATATGGGTTGGGAAGATCCTCTGGAGGAGGAAATGGCAACCCACTCCAGTATTCTTGCTTGGAGAGTCCCACGGACAGAGGAGCCTGGTGGGCTACAGTCCATAGGGACGAAGAGAGTCAGACATGACTGAACATACATGTAAGGCAACTACTTCCTGCACGGAGGAGTCTTTTCCCAAAGAGGTCACAATTTCCACGAGGACTTTTACATCACAGCAGTGCCTGATGACTGATGGATACCCTGACCTTCTAGAAAGTTCTTCAAGGTACAAATAAAAAAAATTCAAAATAACCAAGCCTTTTCTCTGATTATGAGCCCCTCTCCCCAACCTGTCATGTTTTAGCCACAGAATCTTGTTATTCCCTAGAAAGTACACTGCACTTTTAGTCCCTTGGACAGCAAGGAGATCAACTCTGAATGTTCATTGGAAGGACTGATGCTGAAGCTGAAGCTCCAATACTTTGGCCACTTACTTTGAAAAATCGACTTACTGGAAAAGATCCTGATCCTGGAAAAGATTGAAGGCAGAAGGAGAAGGGGGCGGCAGAGGATGAGATGGTTGGATGGCATCACCGACTCAACGGACATGAGTTTGAGCAAGCTCCAGGAGATAGTGAAGCACAGGGAAGCCTGGTGGGCTGCAGTCTGTGGGGTCGCAGAGTCGGACACGACTGAGCGGCTGAACAGCAGCAGCGGTGCTGTCCTCCTGCTGCCCTGAGGTGAAGCTCTCCCCTCCCTGGAAGGCTGCTCACCACAGCCTAGTGGAAGCCTCTCGTTCCCTCCCTCTGAGTCCAGCTCAAGCCCCATCTCCCTAAGATGCATCCCACAGACCTTTGCAGAAGGGATCAAGCTCCCTTCCCTGGTTCTGCAGGTGATCATCCTGCCTCTCCAGAAACCAGGGGCCAACCTCTGCCTTCTGTCAAGTGCCCTGAACAGAGCATGGTACAGAGCAGGCGTTTATACACTTCTATTACCTCCCACAACAAAATTCTGTTACTACATGAAAGCAGTTAAATCTTGCTCCATGTTTATTGGGGTTGAGAAGTGTTACTTGGCCTCTTTCTCCTCTCTGTCGTGAAGCAACAGTGATGGGGCAGTGCTTAATGCTTAAGACCTTAAGGATGTCTGCTCCTGGCAGGTCTGGCCGTCATGATTGGCAGGTTGACGTGGACCCCGGCTCTTTAGAATTAGGCCGGCAGACTTTCTGGTTTTGGCTGAGGTAAGGAGGCCTCACCTGAGACAGGTTTGAGACAGCAGGGCTCAGCGCCTGGGTGCTGACTGTGTCAGTGAATTTGGAGGGCGCAGTCACAACTATCTCATCACCTCCCACCCTCCACCGACCTAAGCCTTGCTTCTCCGGGGGCAAGAAATCCTGCAATGTTTCCTCTCAGATCCTCTGACTTCACCTGTCCCGGAGCCATCTAGTCAAGGCTATGGTTTTTCCAGGAGTCATGTATGGATGTGAGAGTTGAACTACAAAGAAAGCTGAGCGCCAAAGAATTGATGCTTTTGAACTGTGGTGTTGGAGAAGACTCTTGAGAGTCCCTTGGACTGCAAGGAGATCCAACCAGTCCATCCTAAAGGAGATCAGTCTTGAATATTCATTGGAAGGACTGATGCTGAAGCTGAAACTCCAATACTTTGACCATCTGATGTGCAGAACTGACCCACTGGAAAAGACCCTGATGCTGGGAAGGAGTAAAAGCAGGAGGAGAAGGGGATGACAGAGGATGAGATGGCTGGATGGCATCACCAACTCAATGAACATGAGTTTGAGTGAACTCCGGGAGTTGGTGATGGACAGGCAGGCCTGGCATGCTACAGTCCATGGGGTCGCAAAGAGTGGACACGACTGAGCAACTGAACTGAACAGGCCCTGGGGATTAGGTTCCATTCTGTGCAGCTGAGGAGGCCTGGACACCAGGACTTAGAATCAAGGACCAGGGCGCGGTGGAGTCAGCCATGGTCCAAGGCTTTTCCTCTCTCTGCTGTGAACTCTCCACTGTCCTGAGTCCTCCAGCCAGATTGGGCTCAGGTCTCACCTTTAAATGAGGGCATGGGATTCACTGACCTGCAGAGCACTCGGCTATGCTAAATTCCTTTTTCATTAGATGACTGTGGTTGTAGTGAACTAACAGTAAAACTCCTTGCCTGCCTCTCCTCCTAAGAAACATCCATGAAAGTCTGTCGGTGCACGGATGGGGTGGGGAGAGACGTCCCACCTTCTCCCAGCCCAGGGCTCGTGGAGGGTGCTGGGGATAGAGGCTAGGTGGGGGTTTGGGCTGGGGCAGAGGAAATCCAGCCCACATCCTTTAGGGTCATTCTTCTTCCTGGTAGGAAAAGGGCTGTTCTCCAGCCAAACTTTAACTTTCCTACGGCTCGACAGTTCCCTGAACATCCCTGAGGTTTGCGGGGCCACAGCGTCCCTAATATTGCAGGTGTCGTGTATCTTGCAGAATGATTTGCTGTGTCCACAAAATGCCTGCATTTTTGCGTGGATACATATATATTTTAAATCTGCCTCCCAGATCTTTGTGATAATATATCTTTGTATTGGAATACAAAATTGCCTCAGCATAAAATAACATTTGAAGAACTCAGTGTTTTCAGAAAGCTGGCTTGAAAAATAAGAAAGGCTAGAACAAAATGTTCTTTTTAAACTGCCTTCCCCACTTATTGAGGTCACGATAAAGCCTTAGAAATAAACTATCTTGAGATTAGGAGATTAGAATCTGTGAATTGCTGATGATATAACCAGCTCCATGCCATAGGCAAGGCAACGTTCCAACTTACTTGCATAGATCAGTTTAAGAACTAAAGAAGCCTTCGTGATTGTATTTTGGCCCCCAAAACTGCACAAAGAAAACACGATGTCAAAAAAGGATAAGTCTGGAACTCTGAGCATCTTTTAACTACAGCATAATTCAGCAGATTTTTTTGGAAGAAAAACAGAGAAAATTATGACAATTGAGGTTCTTTGTTAGCAGTCTACAAAATTCATGTGCAGCATTTGTTAAAAAAAAAAAAAATCCAAACTAAAAAAGTAGTAACTGTGGAAAAATGTTTAGTTAGCTTGTTTCCAAAATACCTTTTAAAGGGATATTTCTTCTAATTTTCTTTGATTTTTTAAAAAAACTCAATGCTTTTTTTCATTTGTCATGTGAAAAAAATTATCCTCCCTGCTTAAAGTTTTAAAAAGAAAAGTATTTGTCACTTTGAATCTGTGTGGTCCTTTTCTCACACACTAGGCCTTATTTGGTGTCTCCTGAGAAAGTCTCCTGGGAAAGGCCTCTGAAGGTGGTGTCGGCTCCCGGGGCTGGGGGTTCCAGGTGCTGCGGCCGTAGGTGGGGCAGTGTGCTCGAAGCTCCCACAAGAGGCAGGGGTTTCTATTTGAGCCCCAACCTAGCCTGAGCGAGGCTGTCAGTGATGAGGGCTCTTGATCGAAGGATGGCTTGGTCTCCCCGTTTTCAGATTCAGCCCGTTAGTGGCCAGGACCCTGAGTGCCTTTTTTCCCTTGGTAATGGGAGCCTCTCGGATGCTCCAGTCCAGACTGGTTCTGATTTAGATCTCGAAATGTTGCTCAGATGGGGTAGGAAATGGCAATGCACTCCAGTATTCTTGCCTGGGAAATCCCAAGAACAGAGGAGCCTGGTGGGCTACAGTCTGTGGGGTCACAAAGAGTCGGACACGATTGAGCGACTAAACAGCAAGAGCCTTTGGGCAGAGGGGTCAAGATGAATCCATGATGATTCTGGTAAGCCTGATAACCTCCCTTAGAGGAAGGGGGGTGAGAAAATGGATCGAAAGAGTAAGAACAAGTTTACACTAAGCCATGGGAGAGTGTGTGGCCACCAGTGCACACCACTGATATTCTTAATTGCTTAGCTCTCCCCTTCTGGGAGTGGATGAACTGAACCAGGGCCCTGCTGTGTTCTTTGTAGCCCGTGACTCCTGGGTTTTTCCTACAGATAAAAGAATCACAAGGTTTTGCCTTCTGCCTTTGGGCCATAAAACATACAGAATGCTAATAGCCACATATTTAAAAAAAACTGTTCTTGTATCTGTCCTAAATTTTATATATGTTGATGGCAAAACTGAGCCTAAATGCCATTTCTCTGAGATGTATCTTTTGTGAGAAGTTCAGTAAATCTCAAAAAGCAACGTTCCCCCCCGCCAAATTTGCCAAATAGTGTTGCTCAAATTTGAGCACTTATCAGCATCACCTGGTGTGTGTTAGTCACTCATGTCCGACTCTTTGTGATCCCATGGACTGTAGCCTGCCAGGAATTCTCCAAGCAAGAATTCTGTAGTGGATTGCCATTTCCTTCTCCATGGGTTCCCATGGCCTGCTCCAGAGGTTCTTCCTAGCCCAAGGATTGAACCCAGGTCTCCCGCATTGCAGGCTGATTCTTTACTGTCTGAGCCACCAGGGAAGCCCAAGAATACTGGAGTGGGTAGCCTATCCCTTCTCCAGGGGATCCTCCTGACCCAGGAATCAAACCAGGTCTCCTGCATTGCAGGCAGATTATTTATCAGCTGAGCTACCGGGGAAGCCCAGCATCACCTGGAGGACACATTAAAACCCTGACTGTGGGCCTTGAACCTAGTGCCTCTGACTCAGGAGTCATCCTCCAACAGTCCCAGACTGGGCTGCAGACCACACTTGGGAAGCCTCTGAGAGAAGTGTCAGAAAAAGTAAATGTGTTTACTTCTGCATCCCGGGTACTCTGGTGGTTTACATAGCGACATCCTTATAATCACTGGGCTATTCCACAATCCCAGCACTTTGCTGGCTTGCAAGCATTTGTCTTGCCCCTGAAATGAGCCTGCAGGTCCTTACAAGAGAGAAATTCATTCTGACACCCTGAGACAGTCCCCGGGGGGCCCAGTAGGAAGTTCACAAATGTTCATCTGTAAGAATGAGAAAAATGACAGCTTCCCCAGTCAGAAGTGACACTTCTGCTTTATCAGATAGTGAATGCATCTCAGATCCTGGTTGCTATGCTCTATGCTGTTTTTCCAGATAAGACTTTGGGGCAGGGGCTACTCCAAAGGAATTTTGCAACCTCTCGTGTCCAGAACAATCCCAAGAACCTTTAATAGACCGCCAGAGAGATAACAGCCACTGTTGATTCACTTAGAGGCCTAAAATCGAATGAAACAGAAGCTTTGCTGATTTTACTTTTTTTTTTTTTTTCACAAAAATGTGGTAATCACCTGTTGGTGACTCACTTCCAGTGGCCCTGGGTTAAGGAAACCAAACGGACCACAAGTTACACTGGCTTGTTCTGAAGCCAGCTTGGAGTCGGCTGTTTGCCCACAGGGTGTCTGTTCCTCATTAGGAGGGCTGGGCTATCTACAGACGCCCTCTGCAAATTCCTAAACACTTGAAGGAGAGCTTCCTTTACTGCTGTCTACCAGAACATGCTGTGTGTGCATGTGTGTGCGTGTGTGTAAAACATTGTCCTTTCTCTTACACATCACAAATGACCAGGTAGATAGACTACATAAAGGTTAGTTGAATCTTTCTTGCCATACAAGAAAAGCTAGTTTCAAGTTTAAGCTGTGGTCCTTTGCACACTTAGCTGCACACTAGAATCCCTAGGGGGAGCTTTTAAAAATCCCCAATACCAAAGCCACTTCTTATACCAACCAGTGAAACTGTCATTTCTGAAGATGGGACCCAGACATCAGTATTAAAAAAAAAAATTCTACAGAGAATTGCAATAGGCAGCCAAACTTGAGGTCCAGAGATCTTAGCAACAGCTTTTGGAGTAAACTGATCTGGTAATTCTACACCTGGATCCTTTTCTGCAATTCCAGCCCTGGATGAGATTCAAAGCAGCAGGTGCGCTACTGGGCAGGGCGGGAGGCTGGGTCCATTTCTCGTCTCAGAAGAACCCAGTCCCGGAGAACCACTGTCCTGACCCACTCTCTTCTGCTCACAGAGGGAGGGAGCTGGGGTGACTTAGGATCTGCTGCAATCTTGCGGTTGATTAAAAGTGGCCACGGATTCTGTATAGCTGCTCCCAGCAAGCGATGGCATCTACTTCCCCACCCCCTGAAGCTGAGCTGCTCTCACGACTTGCTCTGCCCTGTAGGGTGTGACAAAAGGGATGTCATGTGCATTCTGAAGCCTGGGTCTGCAGTTGCCCAGAAGCTCCAACTTTCGCTCTCCTGCATGCAGCTCTGAGATGGCCGTGTGGGCAGCCACGCTCGCCTCCCGGAGGATGAAAGGCTGCGTGGAGGAGCGGCCAGGCGCCCTGCCCAGCCGCACCCACTCGCAGACCACAGGGACTCTCCGGCTGAAGGGTGTCATCCGAGTGAGGACACGTGAAGCCAGCAGAGGAGCTCCAGCCAACAGTCAGGAAAAGCAGAAACTGCTGTTGTGTCAGAGACTGTGTTTTGGGGTGGTTGTTACTCAGGAATAGAAGCCTGAGACCAACAGGGACTCCAGCAACTGTTCTCGTGACTTCTGCACAAGGGCCACGAGGCCAGCTCTGCGTTGTACTGCCAGTATTGCTTTTAAAAAGCACTGATTTAACTTCTTTCTCAGTGGGAGTCTTCATTTTAAAGCAGCTTCATGACCTATTGGGACTTCTCTGGTAGCTCCTGCAATGCAGGTGATGCAAGGAGACACGAGTTCGATCCCTGGGTCGGGAAGATCCCCTGGAGAAGGAAATGGCAACCCACTCCAGTATTCTTGCCTGGAGAATCCCATGGACAGAGGAGCCTGGTGGGCTACAGTCCACGGGGTCACAAAGAGTCAACATGACTTAGCGACCAAATAACAACGATGAACACGAACTATTGATATGGTATTTCTCACACTGAGTGTGATGCATTTTTCATGACAACAAAATTTAAAGCAGACTGTAGAGATGTAAAATAAAAATCAACCAGTGAAGGATGCTAAAAAAAAAAATCAGTACCCACGGATGCACATTATATATCAGGAAGGTTTCAGATGCAAAACTGAAGGCTAAAGTAGCCAGAACTTTGAAAAATACTTTGAAACAAATTCCAGAAAAGAACGATTGTCTCTGAGGCTCTGGGAATTGAACTACTTCTGTAAATTTACTTCTGATATTATTTATAGTCAGTCAGTGGGCGAAGTGCTTAACTGCGTGTTGAAAAATTTGGGAAAAGGACATGGTTCCCAGACTCAAGGAGCATGTACTGTGTTCCATTCCCATCACTTTGGTTTTCCAAGTCAGTAACTGCTGACAGCATTCATAATCTCGGTTCTGATGGTGGGAACTCAAACCTAGCTCTTGTGGAGACAGTCTGTGGTTCTTCAGTGGAAGGAGGGAAGCCCCAGCTCCACTAGAGTTTTGTGGACAGGCGGGTGGAGCTGGGGCGGGGGTGGGGAATGGGGCTTCTCACGCCGCAGTCTCGAAAGGGCCTCTACTGGTCAACATACTCGTGTAATTCAGCATCTAGGAGTAATTAAACCAGAAGGCTGTGCCTCGCAACTCACCACTCAGCTTTTACCTCCTCATACCACACTCCTGTGCCTGCGTGTGCATGAACACACACACACACACACACACACACACACACACACTCACACACACACACACACACACACACACACACACACACNCTCAGCTTTTACCTCCTCATACCACACTCCTGTGCCTGCGTGTGCATGAACACACACACACACACACACACACACACACACACACTGGTTTGCTAGGGCTGCCACGACAAAATACCGTACACTGGGCGGCTTAAACAATTGAAATGTATCTTTCACAGTTCTAGAGGCTAGAACTTGCCTGGTGGCTCAGAGGGTAAAGAATCCGCCTGCAATTTGGGAAACCTGGGTTCGATCCCTGGGTCAGGAAGATCCCCTGGGGGAGGAAATGGCAACCCACTCCAGTATTCTTGCCTGCGAAATCCCAAGGACAGAGGAGTGTGGCGGGCTACACGGGTCGCAAAGAGTCAGACACAACTGAGCGGCTAAGCAGAGGGCGTAGCAGGCCAATAGGGAGGTGTCTGCAGGTTTGGGTTCTCCCGAGGCCTCGCTCCTTGGCTTGCAGAACGGCTGCCTTCCTGCGGTGCCTGCACGGGCCTCTCCTCTGCGGCGCGCGTCCCTGGGCTCTCTGGGTGTCCTAACCTCCTCTTCTCNAGAATCCCAAGGACAGAGGAGTGTGGCGGGCTACACGGGGTCGCAAAGAGTCAGACACAACTGAGCGGCTAAGCAGAGGGTGTAGCAGGCCAATAGGGAGGTGTCTGTGGGTTTGGGTTCTCCCGAGGCCTCGCTCCTTGGCTTGCAGAACGGCCGCCTTCCTGCGGTGCCTGCACGGGCCTCTCCTCTGCGGCGCGCGTCCCTGGGCTCTCTGGGTGTCCTAACCTCCTCTTCTCATAACGACACTGGCTCTTACCGCATCACAGAGCGTCCCAACGGCCTCGCTGTAGCTGCATCACCTCACACAGGCCTCCCGAGACACCGTCATGTCCTAAGGCACTTCACTCGGGTTAAGGGTTTGGCATCTGGATTTGTGTGCGTGTGTAAATCCACAGACATACATTTCCCTGACAGGAAGCGCGTCTGCATCTGTTTCCCTGCCAAGGAGTTCGCGACAGCTCTCTGCCTGCTGTGAAAGTCTACAGATCACGCAAAGGGAAGAGGAGGGCACGTGGCTCTGAAGCAGCAGACGCTCAGGCCCGAGTCTCCGGAGATGAGGGCGGGAAGCCAGGGCCGGCGGCGGCGGTGCTCGGGGTGGGGCGGCGGCTCTGAGCTGGCGCCGGCTCTCCAGAGGGCCGCCAGGTAACTGGGATGAAAACCCCGCCGCCTTGAGTGAGGTTGCTCAAGTTCTTATTCAGAAATAATCGCCCAAGGGGAAATTTTGGCGGTTCTTCTCTTCCTTCTCCTTCTCAAACTCTCCTAAATGTGATCAGGCAGATGGGACTTCCTTACACCAAAGTCACTCAGTTCCCATTTTCTCTAATTGGAAGCATTTCACAGAAAAAGCCAAATGCGTGAGACATTTCTTAACTGAGGCGGGGGCGGGAGAGGGGGAATTCTATAGATAACCAGGGTCTCTGAGATCAGGATAGAGGATGTTTGCCTAAATCCAACAACGGGAATTAGTTTACAAGCTCAATGGACTGTGCTATGGAGTCTATTCAATACTCGGGTCTGAGGGAACGTCTCCCAAATTTGGCTAGCCGATCTTCGCTCACCCTCCACAGTGGAGTGCTTCTGGAGCCAGCCAGAGGGGCTCCCACGGCCTTCTCCCGCTCCTGAGAGGGGCTGGCGCCATCGCTGCAGGAGGTGCTACCTTCCTGCTGGCCGTGGAGGGACGGGCAGACGGGGTTTCCAAAAGAAAACGTGCAAAGTCCACCCAGGAACAAACAGCGGGACAACGTAACATGGAAATCCTGAAACTGGAACTGTCAAGGAGAATGGGCCAAGACGGAAGACACCGAGCCCTGCAGTCAAGAGTCCTCCAGGCAGAGGTTGGCACGAGCGGCCTGGGTGCAGGCCGCCTGTGTCCTTCCAGTCCCGAGCGGGATGCCGCCCTTCCTGTGGGTTTTGATTTTGTGGTTCGTTTGCCTTCCTGCATTACTTTTGCTTGTTTGCTTGGTTTCAGTCATGATGGGTTGAAAGACGTTAAGGAAGGAAGGGAGCTTCTACGGTATCTCAGCAATCATCTCTGGACATGGAGATGACAAATTTTGCTCAGAATTCATTATATGAATAAAACATATAAATATTTCCTGTATTGCTCTTTTTTCTCAAGAAAGGAATTTACTTTGTCCCCTGAAAAAGAAGCCAAATCTGGGACCCAGAGTCACACAGGAGCCTGAGTCTCCCCTGAGGAACGTGGGGACCCGTGTGGCATGGCTGCAACCGTCAAACAGCAGAGGGTCCCCCACTGTCTTCCTGGGGCGCCTGCCTGGTGTCTCTCAGCGGGTCTCCAGGGGTCTGTGGCTCAGCAGATGAATGGTGCTCATTTCCTGTTGCACAGACTTTGAGTGAGTGATAACTTGCTTTCGGTTGTTCCTCCATATTTATTGGGTTTCCCAGGCAGCCCAGTGGTAGAGAGACTGCCTGCCAATGCAGGAGCCACGGGAGGCATGGGTTTGATCCCTGGGTCAGGAAGATCCCCTGGAGGAGGAAACAGCAACTCACTCCAGTGTTCTTGCCTGGGAAGCCCCATGGACAGAGGAGCCTGGTGGGCTTCAGTCTGTGGGGTTGTTGCAAGGAGCTGGACACAACTGAGTGACTGAACATGCGTGCAGCCGTATTTATTGGGATTTCTCACCGACACTTGTCTATATTGTTAATCTACTCTGTGCTGCTATTTGACTTGGTACAAAATTATAGTTATTCTAAAGTCAGCATGTTAACACTTCACGGTGATGAAAACCCCTCCTTGGGACGTTTAGGTGGCTGATGCTCAAGCAAGGCCGACAGGGAGGCCCTGGGGGCACTGCAGGCAGGGCTTTGCTTCTGTCTCTGTCAGGGCAGGGGCTGTGTCTCATTGCAAAAGCAATACTCTCTCCACATTGCCTGGCATGTAGGGGCATCCAGTTAAGGCTGGTGGAAGAAATGAATTCCTCTAGGGGACCTCTGTGAGCACAGAGCACGCGTGACCTTGGCTCTGCAGCTGAAGCTGATGGAGGTCCTCAAGTGGTGGCAGAATCACTAGCTGGGTTCATCCAAGTGTTGGCCTGGAGTCAGGAGGGAGGATGAGGAAGTGGGGTCATGTTCCCGCCTGGGGGCCTTTATGGGAAGGGAGAAGGTACTTCCTACACAGTACTGAGTCTGGTCTTCTCTGCGGTCTGCCTTGAAAGTCCCACTAATAGTGTGACCAGTGGAGAGAAGTCTATTTTGGCTGCCCCAGTAGACAGACTTTATAAAAAATATTTACAAGAGCTTAGGCAAAGACCCTGAACAGAGGGAGGAGGTGGCCACAGGGCCAGGACACCTTTTGGCTGGTCCCCTGGAGCCCCTCTCTCATCTACTGGTGCCCATAAGCCCAGAGAGAAATATCTTGTCTGAAGCTGCTCGGGGGATTCCTCACTGCTAGTTTTAGTGAATGAGCCCGTCTCCTCCCAGCCAATAGGAAGTGGGGTGCTGTGCCCCTGGTCATTAGTGATGCTGTGGGGGAAAAGAAAGGCTTTCATTCCTTCATATCTTCCTCAGAGCTGTATGTTTCACATACAGCTAGCGTAACTAGTTTTTTCTTAACAGGAATAAAACTACTCTGAGAACTGGTTCTCCTTTCTGGAATCTGCAGACTGCTGCATCCTTTTTCGAGGTTGCCTGTCAGGGTGGCTGTGTCTTAGAACAGTGCTGCTCAAGGCTGCCTTGACGTCAGAGCCACCTAGGGGCCTTGGAATGATCCTGGGGCACCGGCTGGACCCAGGTCAACTTCTCCAGAATCTTTGGACTCAGGTATCCATATCTTTAAAAGCCCCTCAAGGAGTTCCAAGCTGAAGCCAGTGTTTCGAACCACTGCTTAGGGTCTAATAGCAGTTCTCACCGGTAAAAGCTTTGATGAAGAAAAAGTCCAAAGATTTCTTTTAATTGGAAAAAGTAAATTTTTCATAATCTTATAACTCAAAAGCTACTGAAGGGATTTCCCCTCACCCCTTGAACTTTCCATTAATGAAAAACAAAACACATTTATACTGAAAACAGTAATGAGAAGATTCAGCCCAAAGTAGAACTTTCCAGAAAGTTATGGGCAAGTGAAAAAAACTAAACACTATCACTGAAAAAAAAAAAAAAAGCTTTTACAGGAATTTCCTTTTAAATTTGCTTGCAATGAGTGTCTCCTTTCAAAGGTGAATAAACAGTATTTGCCAAAAAGCCCCACCCCTGGCTGTTGCTAAGAAGCTCAGTGTCAAGGGATGGAAATGCCCAGGGCAGAGTTAACTCAATCTGACTCAAAGTGGGTTTTTTTTCTTTTTACAAGTCTTTTTTTTTTTTTAATTAAGAAATTAACAAATTTTTAACAGTAAGAGCGCAAGTGGGTTACAAAATGACTAGCAGCTAAATGACTGGTTAAAAAGAATTCTCTTGACAGCCAGGACAGAGACAGGACACTGAGTAGTTGACCCCACTTCCTCATCCTCCCTCCTGACTCCAGGCCAACACTTGGATGAACCCAGCTAGTGATTCTGCCACCACTTGAGGACCTCCATCAGCTTCAGCTGCAGAGCCAAGGTCACGGGTGCTCTGTGCTCACAGAGGTCCCCTAGAGGAATTCATCTCTTCCACCAGCCTTAACTGGATGCCCCTACATGCCAGGCAATGTGGAGAGAGTAGTTCTCAGCCAGGACATATGGTTCATCTCGCAAACACAACTTTCTAAAGACTATATCAACCCAATCTTATACTGGCAAGAGAAATGTGTCTCCAGTTAGTTAGATAATAGCATTCTGGATAGCCCTGAATTACTCTGAAGGGAGCAGAAAAAGGCATTCGACTTAACTTTCACTGAGCCTGCCCCAGAGCATCAGACAACTGTTAACCCTTCGCTTTGTTTTCAGTTCAGTTCAGTCGCTCAGTTGTGTCCGACTCTTTGCGACCCCATGAGTCACAGCACACCAGGCCTCCCTGTCTGTCACCAACTCCCGGAGTTCACCCAAACCCATGTCCATTGTTGGTGATGCCATCCAGCCATCTCATCCTCTGTCATCCCCTTCTCCTCCTGCGCCCAATCTCTCCTAGCATCAGAGTCTTTTCCAATGAGTCAACTCTTCCTATGAGGTGGCCAAAGTACTGGAGTTTCAGCTTCAGTATCAGTCCTTTCAAAGAACACCCAGGACTGATCTCCTTTAGGATGGACTGCTTGGATCGCCTTGCAGTCCAAGGGACTCTCAAGAGTCTTCTCCAACACCACAGTTCAAAAGCATCAATTCTTTGGCGCTCAGCTTTCTTCACAGTCCAACTCTCACATCCATACATGACCGCTGGAAAAACCATAGCTTTGACTAGATGGACTTTTGTTGGCAAAGTAATGTCNTTTGCTCACAACTTGCTTATTTTTTTAAAAGCAACTGATATGGATGAAATGCAGGAAAAAGCCAAAACACTCTGAGGCAACCCTCTGCTGATAATAATGCAGATCCCCTCGGTTGCTCCTGGAGGGGACACATTTTCACGTTCTGATTTGCTCTAACAGCTGTGAGTTTATTAAAAGACCAGGGCTTTCCTGTGCATCTTAGGGTTGAAAACCTGCCGCTGAATTTGGTGGCACTTACGGAAACTCGGTGACACAAGGCTTCGAGGCCATCGTAAAGAAGACGGTGTTTCCTCCCCTGGGGGTGAGGCGGCCAGCCTCATCTTTGTCCAGCTCTTTCTCGCTGTCACAGGAGACCACCCTCAACTCAGAGAGCGGCAGCTTCTGTTCGAATCTGTAGCTCGTCGNGGTGTTTCCTCCCCTGGGGGTGAGGCGGCCAGCCTCATCTTTGTCCAGCTCTTCCTCGCTGTCACAGGAGACCACCCTCAACTCAGAGAGCGGCAGCTTCTGTTCGAATCTGTAGCTCGTCGAAGACCTGGATAAAAGCAAGTGAGAATCTGGTTTGTCTTCTCTGTTTGAGTCGGGAGTGCTATTGGGGAGTGCTCCAGGTAAAGCCAGCAGCCTCGTAAGACTGGAGCAGCCCCAGTTCAGAGGCAGGGTCCTCTCGCCTTCTTTGCTATCCATCTCTGTCGTCTGGTTAGCCGTCCATCCAGTGTCCAGACAGTACTCAGAAAGAAAGGCTGAGCACTAGCAAAACTCTCTGTGGGTCGTTTCTGAGGAAGCAGCTGTCAGTGGGTCTGAATCGACAAGGCACCCACCGGCACAAATGCCTTGAGGTGCCCCCAGGCCCCCAGTTCCAAGTGGAGGCGAGGTCTGCGCTGGAGGTTTGGCACAGAACCAGAGACACAGCATCTTTAGTGGAGGTGAGTGGGTGCCATCCCCACGTCAGCCCCCAACTCAAAACGACATTCCCAGTGGCCAAGGGCTTTGATAATAAAAGCCATGCTAACAGATGGGGATTTCTGTCTTCATAGCTTTCTGTGGCAAGTGCCAAAAGTCAGCAGGATGTGTCAAAAGACATTTCCTCCTGCCTCATTTTAAGAGATTCCCAGCTTTGTTGTTAGTATAAATAAAAAGCACCATACGGTAGATCAAAAGAAAAGCTTAAGGCCCGGCAGATAGTAGGCACTTAATAATGAAAAGAAAAAATTACAAAAAGAATTGGAATTTAGCAGGCACTTTGAAGGATGAATAAAGTGTGGCCTAGTGTTGAGACATTCCCTCTTGACAAGAACAAGCTTGAAAGTCTCTTTCAATCTTAGTGGGCACTCCGTGTACCACAACATAATTATTGCAAGGCATGGGAGAAAACACATTCTGGACGTGCAGGAAACATTCACCCTAAAAGCAAGATATGTCTGGCCTTCTGGACCCTTATTAAGTTCTGTTTTTCTATGAAGCTCCTAGCTGCAATTCACCAGGAGAACTGGGGGCAGAAAAGAACCATGGGTTTGGCAGGGAGGGGTGAAGTTGAGAGCCAAGAGTGGGCAGTGGTCCTCACTGTCCCTGATTTAGGAGAGGAGGACCACTTTATCTGGATGTAGCTCTCAACTGAATAATAAGAATAATAGCCAGTGCAAAACACAGGCCCATAAATATCACTTAACCTCAGCATATTTTCAAAACACTTCAAGCATCTCAGAGGCACATGGCATTGCTAACACAGAACAGCAAACTTTGATGACAGCAGGCGCGGGGAGGGCTTCTGATTGGTGGGGAGGGAGAGGTGGAGGACAGGGGAGAGGGCAGGGACAAGGTCGCAGTAGCAGTTCTCTCATTTTTCCAGAGATTAACATAAGGCCTTGTGCTGGCCACCCGGACAAAGTCCGGTTACTCTGTAGGGCAGGCTGACCTGTCAGTCCTAAATATATATAGTTGCAGCAACAATTTTCTGCTTGAAATAATGAACAAGAACTATGGCTGCATTCAGTTCGCATCTCTCACACTGCCACCAGGGTGCCTCTGGTTATCTGCAGGCAGGAGGCTGGCAGCACCCTCAGGTTCCAAAGAAGATGCTGCCCTGCATCTTTCTGTGATTTTTTTTTAATCATCGTGTAAATTCATTCTCCTTAAAGATGTCACCCTCACTGGGAGATCACAGATTGATCTTGGGGAGAAAACAGACATTGGCGTCTTCCTCCTAAACCTATTTTTGTGAGAGCTGAAGCACGCGAAGGACCAGACTTTGATATAACGGCTGTCTTCAGCATCTTCTCCCCCAGCATGTTTTTGTTGCCAAGGAAGACTGTCTTGGCATGCTCTTTGCAAGAAACACAGGAGATGTAAAAAGATGTGGGTTTGGTTCCCGGGTCTGGAAGATCCCCTGGAGGGCATGGCAACCCACTGCAGTATTTTTGCCTGGAGAATCTCATGGACAGAGGAGCCTGGAGGGCTACAGTCCACGGGGTTGCAGAGAGTCAGACACAACCGANAGATGTAAAAAGATGTGGGTTTGGTTCCCGGGTCTGGAAGATCCCCTGGAGGGTATGGCAACCCACTGCAGTATTTTTGCCTGGAGAATCTCATGGACAGAGGAGCCTGGAGGGCTACACTCCACGGGGTTGCAGAGAGTCAGACACAACCGAAGTGACTTAGCACGCACTGCAAGAAGCGCATCTCTGGCCTGTCAACAAGACACACTGCGACGGCACTCACACTCCAGAGATAGCCCGATTCCTCTTCGATTTGAAACTTGAAAAGATATGCTCCCGACACCTGACAGCTGCTCTCCCAGCTCCTGCTTTACCTCTTGCCAACACCAGCCCGCGTTTCCCCATTTCGTCACGATGGAGGCAGCCTGGCTTACTTTGCGTTTGTCTGCCTCGTTTTGGCTTCCCTATAGGTGACTATGCAAACTATAAGCCAAATATACGACTTCTCCCTTTTCTACAGACTCAGCTGATGGCAGGGCACAAGGACAGTTCAGCCCAGTAAGATGTTACATTTTCTGCTCACACGAAGGAAAATGTGAATCAAGAAATGGATGATGTTTTTTTTTTTTTTCTCCTGGGAGACAGAGTAAGGTGTTTAATGCCCACCAAATCAGCCCTTGGATTTTTTTTGGACTTTGTTTCTATTTTTGCCCAGACAGGAGATGAAAACACAAACTGTGAAATGTGATTACAAAGCAGTGACATGGGTGTCAGAAGTGACCTAGGAGACTACCACCGTCTTTGCGGCTACACGTGCTGTGTGGTTGTTAGAGCAGCGGAATCCAATCGGAGGAGCACAGGGCAGGGTCCTTCTGGGAGGGGCCTGTGCGTGCTGGGCGGTGCAGCCAAGCTCTCTGAAGAGCCCGAGGTCTGTCTCACTCCCAGGGTGACGAGACCGGGTAGAGTGGACTCAGTATGTTGTGCTATGTCTTCAACTGATGGGCAGCTCGGAGCCCTGGAAGAGCTGCTTTCCCCAACTCCTGGAAGGACAGCTCTGCTACTCCGAGGACAAGCTTCTGTATCCTCAGAGTAGGGGACTGTGCCACGAGAGGTCCTCTCTCTGCCACGACGAGCTGGCAGCCTGGATGGCTACGCTGTCTGGGGAGAGGCTGAGAAATTCAGAGAGGTCAAAGCTCCCAGCCCCCCCAGGCTAGGGAGATAGAATTAAAAATGTGGATCATTCGGTGAGGCTGGTGAAACAACATGGGGAATGCCTCTGTAGCTGGGGAGAAAAGGAGAGCCAAGGGAACTGGAGTCACCTTTTCAGTTAATGGACGTGATTGCGCCAGTCCATTGGTTTCTTCAAGCCACACCGTTTCTGCCTTAGCCAGTACCACCGGCCAGGGGTCTCAAGACTACATCTGATAACACGTCTAGACTCTCTTGCTTCTTCCTCTTGCCCCGAAACTTAAGGTCTTCTAGGAGACTGTGTTATAAGGGAGGAATGTGTCCCCAGGGGACCGGCTGAATTGGCACTTGAGATGGCCATCTGACCAGAGAGGGTGCCGGGTGCCATAGAACTGAAAGGAAAAGACTCATTGAAAATCCGTCTCTAGGTCTCTGCTCCCAGTTCCTGGCACACAGCTCCTGACATCTTTGTAATTTCTTAAGTGCTAAGAGCNTCTAGCTTCTTCCTCTTGCCCCGAAACTTAAGGTCTTCTAGGAGACTGTGTTATAAGGGAGGAATGTGTCCCCAGGGGACTGGCTGAATTGGCACTTGAGATGGCCATCTGACCAGAGGGTGCCGGGTGCCACAGAACCGAAAGGAAAAGACTCATTGAAAATCCATCTCTAGGTCTCTGCTCCCAGTTCCTGGCACACAGCTCCTGACATCTTTGTAATTTCTTAAGTGCTAAGAGCATTTAGGAGACTATTTTAACTTTCGGTCTTTGATCCTGGCTCCTGACAGAGTTCCTTGGAATTTCCTGGGTGGTAAGAGTGTCTTTCGTTCTCAAGAAGTCACTCTGGGTGGACTCCAGGACAGCTTCTGGGGATACTGGGCACCAGAAAGACTAAGCCCTAATCAGAAACATGGAGCTTTTGGGCTCACGCTTCCATCCTCTGAGAAGGGGAGGAAGATGGAGCTTGAGTTAGTGACTGATCATGCCTATATGATGAAGCCTCCACAAAACCCTCAAAAATATGGCATCTGGAAAGTTTACAGGTTGGTGAGCACACCCACAAGCTGGGAGGATGGTGCATCCAAACCCCACAGAGATACATGCTTCTGTGCTCAGGACTCGTCTGGATCCCCTCCCGTGCACCTCCTCATCTGTGACTGCGTAGTCCTGTCTGACTCTTTGCAACCCAGGCTCCTCTGTCCAGGGGATTCTCCAGGCAAGAATACTGGAGTGGGTCATTTCCTTCTCCAGGGGATCTTCCTGACCCAGGGATCAAACCCGGCTCTTCTGCATTGCAGGCAGAGATTCTTCACTGACTGAGCTTCAGTCTGCATTAATCCCAGTTATTGTCAGGATTGATGTGAACTGTAGGTGCCCAGCTGGTGGAAAAACTCCACACCTCTGATGTCACAGGTATCATGTGGTAGCCCCATTACCCCTGCCAGGCTGGGGTGGGTCAGTCACTGAGAGGCAATTTGTTTGCTCAACACCACGGGGGTTGGGGGAGCTCTATTTGGAACCCAGAGCATTTGGAGTTGTCCTTTAGTACTTCCATGTCCAGTGGAAAACTAGAGCAATTTAGAAAAAAAAAGAGAGANTGAACTGTAGGTGCCCAGCTGGTGGAAAAACTCCACACCTCTGATGTCACAGGTATCATGTGGTAGCCCCATTACCCCTGCCAGGCTGGGGTGGGCCAGTCACTGAGAGGCAATTTGCTCAACACCACGGGGGTTGGGGGAGCTCTATTTGGAGCCCAGAGCATTTGGAGTTGTTCTTTGGTACTTCCATGTCCAGTGGAAAACTAGAGCAACTTAAAAAAAAAGAGAGAGAGAGAAAGAGGGCAGTGAGAATCCAGACCCCTCTGGAATGAGGGGCTGAGTCACTGCACCAGATAGAGAACTTCAACCAGCTGAAGCCTGGAGGAAGCCTGGCTGAGGCTGAAGGAAGCACAATGGGCTGTGGGGGAAGGAAGTTATATGTCTCAACCAGTTAGAGGGAGGGGGGGCTGTTGGAACCATGCACATTTTTTATGTGCTGCTGTGTGCATGTGTGTGCATATGCTAACATAGTTCTTCTCTGTCCTTCTCTTTAAGACTTTGAACGGTGTTATTAGAAACCAACTTTACAATTCAGTCTTCAGGTTACATGATATTTGGGCGGGACTGTGACTGAATCTGAGGAATAACTACAGCTCCTGTCTGCATTATCACTCTGCTTCTTTTGTTCCCTCCTTCTTGGTTGATACTGAATGGATCAGATTTTCTTTTACTTCCGTATTTCCCTGTATAATTGTTTGGAAAGCATACATTTAAAAATTATTTTAGCCTTCATCCAATACCTCTTAAAATTTAAACTTGACCTTATGTTTTTCTAATGAAATCTAGAGATGATTGCTTTGTCTATTCTTTTCTTGAACAAGTCAAAAATGACTTAACATCTGAGCTTCTCTTCCATCTTTTATGATATTATCATCTATTATACGGAGTCCATCTTGACTTTAGTTTTGCACACTCAGTTAGCTATTATAATTATCTGTACAGTCAGTAAATATTTAGACTCGACAGTGCGTTCGATGGATTTCTTTGGCCACTATTATGTTTTGGGAGCTCCATCTTTCCTCTTGGATTCAATATCCTTCTTGCTGAAGTATACCTTTCAGTAATTTGTCAGCAAGACTCTGTGGGGGCTCACCTGTTATAGACTTTATATGTCTGAAATTATCTGTATTTAACTTTGAATGGTAATTTAGCTAGAAATAAGATTNATAATTATCTGTACAGTCAGTAAATATTTAGACTCGACAGTGCATTCGATGGATTTCTTTGGCCACTATTGTGTTTTGGGAGCTCCATCTTTCCTCTTGGATTCAATATCCTTCTTGCTGAAGTATACCTTTCAGTAATTGTCAGCAAGACTCTGTGGGGGCTCACCTGTTATAGACTTTATATGTCTGAAATTACCTGTATTTAACTTTGAATGGTAATTTAGCTAGAAATAAGATTGCTGTGACGATAACTGTTTTTCCGAGTATTTATTATAAAAGGTATTATTTATGGTCCTGGCATCTATTATTGCTTCTTAGAAATCCATTGTCAGTTTAATTATTCCTTTGTGACTTGCCTGTTTTCTTTTAAAATAACTTTCTGATTCTTCTCTTTACCTTTGATATTCTGCAGTTTTACAGCCATATACTATTCTACATTCAGTTAGCTCATACAACTTGAAGACTCATATTTTTTCTCTCTTCTGAAAAAATTTCAGACACTTATTGGCTGACTACAGTCTCTAATTTTTTCTTTCATCTTCTTGTTCTAGAACTCTAATTAGGCACATTAGCTCCTCTCATTCTACCCTTGTACCTTTTATACTTCAAACTTTCTTTCTGAACCACATTCTAAGTGATTTCCTTAGTTTTATATTCTAATTCATTAATCTTTCTTTCAACTGTATGTAACTTTCTATTAAGCCTACTTTTTGAGGCTTCATATCCATTATTTTTGTTTCACTTGTATAAACTGAATTTTTAATCTATATTTTCCCTTTGCACTCTTTCCTTATATTTTAAATATGTTTAGAATTTTGGCCACCTCATGCGAAAAGTTGACTCATTGGAAAAGACTTTGATGCTAAGAGGGATTGGGAGCAGGAGGAGAAGGGAACGACCGAGGATGAGATGGCTGGATGGCATCACTGACTCGATGGACACGAGTCTGAGTGGACTCCGGGAGTTGGTGATGGACAGGGNAAAAGACCCTGATGCTGGGAAAGATTGAGGTAGGAGGAGAAGGGGACGACAGAGGATGAGATAGCTGGATGGCATCACTGACTCAATGGACATGAGTTTGGGTAGACTCCAGGAGTTGGTGATGGGCAGGGAGGCCTGGTATGCTGCGGTCCATGGGGTTGCAAAGAGTCGGACATGACTGAGTGCCTGAACTGAACTGAACTTCCTCCGTTCAGTCAATTTTTTATAAGGGCCAGCCACATGTCAGGAACGATACTAAGTGTTGATGTGTCAGGGAATAAACAAAACCTCTACCTTCACTGGAGCTCACTGGAGATGAAAACACTGCATCAGACTTTTTTTTTTCTTCAATCTATGGGTATCTGAATTCTTCATTATTTATGAAGATATTTGACACTTTGTTAAAAAGTAACAGCAATGCTGATCACAATTGCAGGTGCTAAACTACCTGAAATTCAGCATCCTAGACCCCAGGATCTCCATCTGCTTATGCAACTTNTTATTTATGAAGATATTTGACACTTTGTTAAAAAGTAACAGCAATGCTGATCACAATTGCAGGTGCTAAACTACCTGAAATTCAGCATCCTAGACCCCAGGATCTCCATCTGCTTATGCAACTTTTTCCTGCCATTTACTCATTCATTTCGTCAAGTGACGTCAGGTAAAGTGGTAGAGGAGACACCTCTGCAAAAGAGACAATTCAGCCGAGAACTGAAGACTTTAGCAGGGGAACGAGGGTATTGTTACGAGTGAGGGGAGTGACTGGCTGAGGTTAGAAGAATGTTCCAGAGAAAGGGAGAAGCAAATGCAAAGAAACTGAGATGGCAAAGGTCTTACTGGGTTGAGGAACCACGGTTCCCTTCCTGCAGGAAGCTATCGGGTACCCCAGCCTCCACATCCCTCACTTCTAGGTCCCCATCCTCTGCTCGGAGAGGCTGGATTTCTCCCTGGCCTCTCTCCCGCCTACTGCACTTCCCTCGCATCTTGTCTTAGGCTTCCCAGGTGGTGCTAGTGGCAAAGGACCCGCTTGCCAATGCAGGAGACATAACGATGATCCCTGGGTTGGGGAGATTCCCTGGAGGAGGGCATGGGAACCCACTCCAGTATTCTTGCCTGGAGAATCCCAAGGACAGAGGATCCCAGTGGGCTACAGTCCATAGGGTCACAAAGAATCAGATGCAACCACATATGCATCCTTTCTCTTGTCCCTCCGTCTCACATCCTTCCTTTTTTTAAAAAAATCATTTTCACATTTTTCCTATCTTCTTATCATTTCCTCCTTGAATTTTGACTGCCCAGAATTTGGTTGTTTGGGTTGGAATGTTATTGTTCAACCTTGAAATCGACCGAGTCTGTGAACATGCTTGGAAACACTGCCAGCTTTCCTATAAAACAACTTTTAAACATGGCTCTGTAAAGTTTTAATGACCTCATGTGTAAACCCTATGAAAGAATAAGCCTGTGTTGAGTCTGAGTTTGCAAGGCACACTTTGCCCACATTGTCTCATTTAACTCCAGCTCTGATTCACTGAGGAGGTGCTCTCATGAGGAAACCAAGGGTGCAAGGACTTTGCTAAAATCTGACGGCTACTACACGGGAGAGCTGAGACAGAAACCCAGGTTTTCTGACGCCAAATCGATCTTTTGCCTTCTGCACAGACAATACCATCTCCCTGAATAAACATCACAGTTTCAATTTCAACAACTACAGGACACCTTTCAAAGCTTACACTGAACAGGATTCTGAGTCCAGCTGATTTTTGAGACCCAAACTCTTGTTATTTATTTAGATCAATTGCCCTTCCAGATGGAATGGACAGAGAGCACCCAGGGACCAGCACAGCATCTGGCACAGGGTTAAGTTTAACAAAAGCTTGTTGATAATAAAAAACATTAATCCATTCCCAGTGCCTCCAAGCCCATCCGTGAAAATGAGTCATTAATTTATTTGCGATAGCAACTTCTTGCTTTGGGAATCAAATTAACCACTTTATGCCTCCAGCTCTAGTCAAGTAAGGTCCTGTCTGGTCCGTGGAACTACCACTGATCTCCATGGGAGCTTCCTTTCGGGCCAGCGCTCGAGAGGCAGAGAGGGGTGTGAAGAGCTGATTCCAGAAGAGCCGAGGAAGGGAAACGGACAGGATTCTAATGCTGAAAGCTTCGGGGATCACAGTGTACAGAGATGCAGTTTATGGTCGGTGCTTAAAGGAAACATTTCCAGGATCTATGGCTCTTAGGGCACCTTTAGGCGTTTTTCAAAGTAGGACCATAGTTCCTTTGAAGATGTGGTTATTACGGGTAAATGATGCTGCCATGGGGGCTTTTTTTTTTTTTTCTCAAAAGCAATTGGAGGCGAGATTCCTGGACTCAGAAGAGAAGGGAGCGGTGTTGGCGGACACAGAAAATGTCCTGGCCTCTGCTGGGGCCTCAGGGGCCCCGTCAGAGGTGCTGGCCTTGCGGGTTCTGCTGCCTGTGAGCACCGAGGGAAGTGGTCCCTGAGCAACAGCAGCTCGGCCCACTCTGCAGCGAGTGGGAGGACAGGAAAAGCCAAACCGCAGAGTGGGCTTCTTGCCGCGGGCGCTCGGGGCCTCTGTCCTTTCACTCGAGGGGGCCCCGGGGGAGGAAGGGAGGGCGGGTGTTAATCTAAAGTCCTGTCATGGTTTCCGTGGTAAACCATGGGTTTTCCAGGCCTTCAGAATCCAGAGCCCACCACGCTGTGGCCGCCCACCCTCTGACCCTCCAGACCGAACGCCAGTCTCTCTGTCATTAAGCCTGTTCCCCTGGGGAAGTGGACATCTGGCTCCTTCCCAGGGAAAAGGGGAGGCACTTCTCAAGCTGGATTTTGATTTGAGAGAGATTAAGGGGAAATAAACAAAAGGAGAGCCACATGGATCCAGGCGTTTTCCCCACTGTTCTGGCACTGCTGTCTCTTCTAACAATCCCGCAACTCTGTGCCATGGTTCTGTTACTCCCCACACTCTGCCGAGGAGCTCCCTGGGCAGAGCTGGGGCCGAACTCGGGTCCAGCTTCTGCCCTTGACCATGATGCTGCCCTTGATCATGGCACTGCCCTGTATTGCCATTCTAAAATGTTCTGGCTGGAAAGAGACTTCTTAGGATAGGGACTTCCCTGTAGCTCAGATGGTAAAGAATCTGTCTGCCATGCAGAAGACCTTGGTTCAATCCCTGGGTGGGAAAGATCCCCTGGAGAAGGGAATTGCAACCCACTCCAGTATTCTTGCCGGGGAAATCCCATGGACAGAGGAGCCTGGCGGGCTACAGTCCATGGGGTCACAAAAAGTTGGATGCGACTGAGAGAGTGACACTCCCAAAGCCTCCTACTGGGTGGGCACTTCTCCATTTATCTGGGGTGGGGGCTTCTGCCGAGCTCCTGCTTTGTGGGGCTCCAGGATGACTAAGGCTCACCCCACCCAGGAGGTGCCTGTGGTCCAACACAATTATAAGAAGATAAGGGGACCTGTGGTGGAGCAGTCAGCAAGCATAAAGGCCCAGGAATGGGAGTTGCGGGGTGTTTTGGAAACTGTAAGTATCCTGGCACAGTGGGGTGGGGTGGACAGGCAAAGGCCGTCAGACCGGAGAGCAGGGTGCCCTCAAGCCAAGAGGAGGTGTGATGTGACTGGTGTTTTAATTAGCTCAGATGTCTGACACTGAGGTTTGGAAACGATGGGAGAGAGGTGAGTGGGGAGCTGTGTTGGGATCAGTCTTCAAAGTCTGGAGGATGAGATGGGGCTGGGCAGGCAAGGGAGACCAGGCAGGGGTTGGTTTCACAGTTTGGAGCACTGAATGGATTTAGGGGGAAGGAAGTGAAGAAGGGGGCATTCCAGGAGGCTCAAGGGTAAAGAATCTGCCTGCGATGCAGGAGACGTGGGTTCGATCCCTGGGTGGGGAAAATCCCTTGAAGGAGGAAATGGCAACCCACTCTAGTATTCTTGTCTGGAGAATCCCATGGACAGAGGAGCCTGGCGGGCTACAGTTTGTGGGGCTGCAAGAGTCAGACACAGCTGAGTGTGTACACACACGTGCGCACACACACTCGCACAGGAAAGCGGGGCGTTCTGCTTCTGTCTGAGCCCACTGTTCATGCTCTCCCTACAGAGGAGCCTCTGTCTTGACTGTGTGTACTGTTGCTTAGCAACTAGGTCGTGGGGGACTCTTCTGCGACCCCATGGGCTGCAGCCTGCTAGGCTCCTCTATCCATGGGATTCTCTAGGCACGAATACTGGAGTGGGTGGCCATTTCCTTCTTCAGGGGATCTTTCCAACTCAGGGATCGGACTTGAGTCTCCTGCATCGGCAGGTGGATTCTTTACCGCTGAGTCAGTACACATACCCTAAATGAGTGTCCGGGAGAGGCACGATCTAAGTGGAGGATGAAGAGTTTCAGGTTCCTCTCTTATTTCATTTGCTCACTTCTATTATTTGTCAGCCTGGTATAAATTTGCGAGTCAAACTCGCTCCAGTGAATACTGGTGGAGGAAGCTGAAGCTCTTGCAGGGACAACGGGATTTAACCGGCAAAGATGGTATGGCCCTCGCTTTGCCTTTCCCCTCCTCCTGGCCTTGCTCTGGGTCTTCCCCGGGGTTACAGAGTACAGCATTCTGAGGCTCACAGTCTGGCAGAAAATAAAAATACTTGGCACTTAGCAAAAATAAACAGAGACCTGCAATGAGTAAATATTAACTTGGGAGAATTAAAAGATGGATTCTCTTCCAGGACCTTTGAATTGCCAAGAATTCAACATGTTACCAGAGAACACGTGGGCTCTAGAATGAGGAGGAGGGGAAGGCAAGTTTAGATGACCTCTGTAGCCAGATTCCCTTGGTAAATCTAGGTTATAGCCTCCTGTGACCAAGTGTTCATAGTTTTCCTGTAAATTTTGTTTTGCAATTTTTTTCGCTAGTATATCAAGAAAGCTTAAATTAACTAGTGACAACACGCCTGGGCACAGACCTATACAGCCCCCATGGAGCTGTTCAAAGCACAGGCTTGGTTGTGGGCAAACCCCACTTCAAATCTGCACTTCACTGCTTCCCCGAGCTGTCGTTCCAGGCAAGGAAGTCAGCCACCCGAGCATCAGCTACCCCACCTTCAAAGTGAGAATAAACCTACCAGCGGTGGGCTGCTACGTGGATCAAATTACGTAAATGATATAAAAACGTTAGCCCAGTGCCTGGCAGAGAATCAAAACAGTAGAATGTTAGCTCTTATTGCATCCTTCAATCCACAGTGAGCGAACTCAGGGACAGCGGCACCTGGGCCCTGGAAGGCCCGTGGAAGTTTCGTGGCCCAGCAGAGATTTCTCTCTGTGGAAGGAGTTTGTGCGTTTTAGTTTCTCTCTGGAGGTGGAGGTGGGCAGCGAGTGTCCACTGGGTCAGGAGAACAGGGGCTGGACCAGGGTCAACGCAGCACAGGACTGGACACCCGGCAGAGGCCGTCCAGGTCACGCTTTACCGGTACGTACGGGACACACCAAGCCCGTAAGACACTTTAAGCAGCCCGTCTCCCTTCCCACCCCTGCCCCCACTCCATCTCAACCCGGGGCCCGTCCCACCCTGTGCATCACAGGAGGTGGTCCCTCTGTGACGCTGGGCTACGTAACTGCCCACATCCGCCAGTGGGAAGGTGGCCTGCCCAGGGGACTGGCTGCGGGGGAGTCCCCTCTGCACCAAGTGCTGCGGTGCACACACAAAGCAGGAGACCTTCTGACCTTCTCACCTGGCTCAAATGGTTAGCTCACTGATCCACGTCGAAAAGGAAGACACACTCTTAAGGGTCTTGTTTTTTTTCCTTTCCTTTTAAAAAACATAACCCTCAGGCCTCTTTCCTGTTACCAACAGTACCACAGAGACTCGAGAGAGGGGGAAGGGGAGTGAGGGGCCCTCAGTGTTGACCCCCCAGGGCTGCTCTCCCAGTCCCCACTCTGTGATGGAGGTGTCCACCCCTCAGCTTTCCCTTACCCTTACATTCAGAAGTGAAGGGAAGTAAAAGTCGCTCAGTCTTGTTTGACTCTTTGCAACCCCATGGACTATACAGTCCACGGAATTCTCCAGGCCAGAATACTGGAGTGGGTAGCCTTTCCCTTCCTCAAGGGATCTTCCCAACCCAGGGATCAAACCCAGGTCTCCTGCACTGGCAGACTCTTTATCCAGCTGAGCCACCAGGGAAGCCCAAGAATACTGGAGTGGGTAGCCTATCCCTTCTCCAGCGGATCTTCCCGGCCCAGGGATCAAACTGGGGTCTCCTGCGTTGCAAGTGGATTCTTTACCAACTCAACTATGAGGGAAGCCCATATTACATTCACAAATTCCTGTGAAAAATAGACCTGGGACAAGGGACTCCATGACTTAAGAAAAAACAAACCAAACTTACAAGCTTTCAGAAGTACTCATGCTTAAATCCTCTGCACGCTATTCTACAAACTCATTCCGTGTTTTATAATTTTTTTTATCTAGGTTTGGCTAGATAATGTCGCTGCCTGGGCTTTTCGCTAGTCGTGGTGCGTGGGTTTCTCATGCTGGTGGCTTCTCCTGTTTGGAATTGGGCTCTAGGGCACAAGGGCTCAGAGTTGTGGCTCCTGGGCCTCAGAGCACAGCCTCAATAGTTGTGGTGCAAGGGCTTAGTTGCTCTGCAATACATGGGATCTTCCCCAACCAGAGATCGAACCCATGTCCCCTGCACTGGCAGTCAGATTCTTTACCACTGAGCCACCAGGGAAGTCCCATTTTTCCAGCAATAGTTAAGGAAGAAAACTAGTATCTGTTGAGCACCAAGGAGGTGACATAGTGGCATCACATCTTTAGTAAGAGTCTACCAGGGAGCTTGATTATGTTATCCTGCAGGTGAGGGAACCCAGGACAACAGAGCCCAGAAATGAGCCGAGGGACTGAAACTGTCCCAGAGCCAACACTCGCTTCAGGACTCCACGCTGCCCACCACCAAACCTCACCCAAAGGCGGCAAGCCCGCCCTGCTGGCTCAGCACTCGTCTCCCAAGAAAAGGACGAAGCGAATTAAGTTGCATAATGACCTCCAAGCACCGGACTGGAACATGACGAGGCTCCTGCAAAGAATGTCACTGCACAGTGGCAGGAAAGGAAATAGCCTATTTTATTTTTTACCATACTAGCTATACACTATATAGAAAGGGGTTTGACATTCTACGTAACATTAGAAAACAAAAATTTTTAAGGACGGATTTTTAGTAAAGTGGATTTCAACTGGACTCATTGTTAATTAGCACAGTTGAGGAAAATTTTATTTCTGTGAAAACGAGAAAACTGGAATCTACTGACAGTAAATTTATACACACGTATCAGCCTCGGGCACGATGGTCTGTGACAATGCAAAGCATTGCTAGGTAACTCGCAGAGATGGACGCTTAGTGCCCGATGGAGAAGGCGCACCCAGCTTGCTGAATCGTATCACCATCTGGTCCCCATCAGAGTTGCCCCGGGGCCCACGTTTCTAAGCATGGGTCCCACCACGTGAAGCGTCCCCAGCTCCACTCCCACCTCCACTTTGCTCCTGCAGTAGCGGGTGTACTGCAGTAACTTTCTTTTGAGCATTTTTCTTAGATTCACTCCTACATTTTAATGCTTTTGTTTTCTACTGCAAACCAGATATTTTCTTACCATTATTTTGACATTTAAAAATTTCCGTTTCTTTCCAACTCAACTTTCTTTTTAATTCTACGTATTTAGATGTTTTAAAAGTTTGTTTTTCTACATTTTGATGTATTGTGAGCATTATTTTCTAATACACATTTAAGATATAAAGGGGCTTCCCTGGTGGCTCAGATGGTAAAGAATCTGCCTGCAGTGCAGGAGACTGGGGTTCGATCCCTGGGTTGGGAAGATCCCCTGGAGAAGGGAATGGCAACCCACTCCAGTATTCTTGCCTGGAGAATTCTCTGGGCAGAGAAGCCTGGCGGGCTATAGTCCACGGGGTCACAAACAGTCGGATAAGACTGAAGTGACTAAAACACACACACAGGATATAAAATATTAAATTACATGAAGTAGTTAAAAATTTTTATATCTAATAATGCAACAACAAACCCCATTTTTAAATAGCAAATTTGTCTTAATAATATGGTTGGAAATTTCACTACCGTTATCTTTAAAGATTTTGAAAACAAAGACAAAATGAGTACGTGCACTCATGGCAGCTGGAGAGAAATTAAGGCAGATGTTTCGCATGAAGGAGAGGCGCTCGCGCCAGCTGTGCCCGGCACCAGCCGCGAGAAGCCTCGCTTCCACAACAGCAGTAGCGTCGCGTCGCCGCTACATGCGGGGATTACAACTTGATCTGTTTGGGGGTTAAAACAGGATTGTCATTTCTCCTTCGATGGTACTTTCTTTGAATCGTTGTTTCATAATCTATTAGCCTCTTATGGTTTGGTCAGAAATAAGAAGGCAACTGATAAAAGAACACAACTGCCTATATTTCACTGAAACTCTAAGAAATATCGTCCCAAATTGGAACCACTTTGCTATAACAGAAAAACAAAATGTTAAAAAGTTTAGATGGAAGAAAACTCCTCTCACCAATCTTTATACTTACCTTGTTCTTGTTATAAGCAATTAAACATTAAAAAATAAGCTATCTTGAATTTACTACTTTCTAACCCGACTTCTTGTTGTTGAGTCACTAAGTCATGTCTCTGACTCTTTGCAACCCCCATGGACTGTAGCCCCCCAGGCTGCTTTGTCCATGAGATTTCCCAGGCAAGAATACTGGAGTGGGCTGCCATTTCCTACTCTAGGGGACCTTCCCAGCCCAGAGACTGAACCCACTTCTCCTGTATGCATCTCCTGTAGTGCAGGAGGATTCTTCACTACTGAGCCACCAGGGATAAGCACNCTGGGCAGAGAAGCCTGGCGGGCTATAGTCCACGGGGTCACAAACAGTCGGATAAGACTGAAGTGACTAAAACACACACACAGGATATAAAATATTAAATTACATGAAGTAGTTAAAAATTTTTATATCTAATAATGCAACAACAAACCCCATTTTTAAATAGCAAATTTGTCTTAATAATATGGTTGGAAATTTCACTACCGTTATCTTTAAAGATTTTGAAAACAAAGACAAAATGAGTACGTGCACTCATGGCAGCTGGAGAGAAATTAAGGCAGATGTTTCGCATGAAGGAGAGGCGCTCGCGCCAGCTGTGCCCGGCACCAGCCGCGAGAAGCCTCGCTTCCACAACAGCAGTAGCGTCGCGTCGCCGCTACATGCGGGGATTACAACTTGATCTGTTTGGGGGTTAAAACAGGATTGTCATTTCTCCTTCGATGGTACTTTCTTTGAATCGTTGTTTCATAATCTATTAGCCTCTTATGGTTTGGTCAGAAATAAGAAGGCAACTGATAAAAGAACACAACTGCCTATATTTCACTGAAACTCTAAGAAATATCGTCCCAAATTGGAACCACTTTGCTATAACAGAAAAACAAAATGTTAAAAAGTTTAGATGGAAGAAAACTCCTCTCACCAATCTTTATACTTACCTTGTTCTTGTTATAAGCAATTAAACATTAAAAAATAAGGCTATCTTGAATTTATTACTTTCTAACCCAACTTCTTGTTGTTGAGTCACTAAGTCATGTCTCTGACTCTCTGCAACCCCCATGGACTGTAGCCCCCCAGGCTGCTTTGTCCATGAGATTTCCCAGGCAAGAATACTGGAGTGGGCTGCCATTTCCTACTCCAGGGGATCTTCCCAGCCCAGAGACTGAACCCACTTCTCCTGTATGCATCTCCTGTAGTGCAGGAAGATTCTTCACTACTGAGCCACCAGGGATAAACACAGTTATTAAAGATGAAAAAATAAGCTATATTGAATTTATCATTTTCTGACCCAATACATACAATAATCGGTTACAAGAGCAGAAAATAGTTTTTAAAATAACTGAAATTTATTCCTATCTTAGACATGGGAATAAGGTAGATTTTTACCTTCTGATCAAAATTCTCAAAGTTTAAATTTGCTTTTTGGAAAAGGGA
Organism: Raphicerus campestris; assembly: GCA_006410735.1. NCBI lineage: Eukaryota > Metazoa > Chordata > Mammalia > Artiodactyla > Bovidae > Raphicerus > Raphicerus campestris. Next base: position 34,294 of record SJYW01011758.1, read on the forward strand.
AAAATTTTGGAATTCGATGAACATATATATATATGTATATATAAGTGTATATACACACACACACACACACACACACACACATATATATATATATACATAAAAATAAATTCAAACATATCCAAAGTGCAACAGAAAAACTTCCCATGAACCAATTCTCAAGCACTAGGAAGATACTACAGTTATACTTTTAAACTTTTATTTATCTATCAACTTGTTTATTTATAAAGCAGTGTTCTGTTTTACTCATTACATACCGTTTTAAATGAGAGAAAAATATAAGGAGATACAGCTACTGGAATTATGAAATGATCTGGGGCATATCTTCCTGATTTGGGGATATAAGTGTGCCAATTTGTGATTCCACCCCCTGGCCTAGAGGAGAAACTCTACAAACAAGCCTGTGGGAAGCAATCTGTACAGGTGGGTACGAGACGGGCACGGGCAGGAGTCTTCTCAGGCTGATCCTAGCCTGCTCCTTCCCCTGGACTTTCCCACCCTGTGTCTGACCTTTAATGTGTTCTTCCTGGCCCGCAGGAGGGTCTGCCTGATCCCCTTTGAGCTGTCCTGAATAACTGTGGGCTCTGGGGTTTGTCTGCTTGGATTTAAATGTTAGCGTCTCCACTTAACAAGCCCCCCCCTCTCCTGGTGCATCCTCATCCCTAAGATGACTGTAACAAGGGCACTCATGCTGGATTTGGTCATTGGTCCCAGTCTTCATGCTCCCACAGCAGTGCTACACACCCACACTCCTGACGTGACCTCCTAGGGTGCAGAGCGTCTTGTCCCTGACCCTTGACTTTGGCCTTGGCTGTTGGACTTGTTGGGACAGGTGGTTAGTGTACAAGAGGCAAGCAAAGGCCTGAAGCATGCCTGTGGGGTTGGGTGTACCCTCTTGCATCTCTGCATTACCATTAGAAGCACAAGCCCTGAGTGTGCCGGAAGAAGAGACAGGAACGCGTGAACTTAACCTGTGGTGGGCACCCACACCCAGCTGAGCCTGGCTGCATCCGTCAGATGCAAGATGACTTACAGCTTTAAGAGCAAGAAGCAAACACTTGTTTCTATAAGCTACCGCATTTTGAGATGATCTGTTCTGTGTCATTTCTGTGACATTAGCTGACTAATATAGCTCCAGATGTACAGGGTGACTGTAAAGATAAAATTAGGTGCTCCATGTAAAGGCGGTAGAGTTCATCTCACAGTAACTTCTCAGCCAGGTTTGGGTTTTTGGTCTATTTCCAACCCTCTGGGTCATGCCCTGCTTCCCTAACTGCCTCTTCCCAGCAGGCTGAGTTTTTTTCAGCTTGGGACTAACCCTCTTGTGAAAATAAACCCAGACAGCTTGTATTGGTCATGAACCCTGGCCATTTCCTCAGACAGAGCCCCCCAGTCAGAGATGGAGACTATCTGGTAGCATCGTTTATGGAAACAATCATATCAGAGTTTCTGATAATTAAAATGAGAATGCTACTCATATCAGAAACAGAAAGATTTCATAAACAATTTTCCTTTCTAACATTTTTTTTTCCCTCACCAGGTGTCACTGAAGCCATGAGGATCATTTCCTCTTCCTATGGATGGAAATCTCTTTTTTCAGTGAAGCCGAAGACCCCAGGAAAAAAATGATCTGAGACCAAATAAATAAAATGAAACTGGATGGCAGCTTTCCTTTTTGGAAATGTGCCAGAAATAAGCCAGCGTTTATTTTTCAACAAGGTTAGTAAGAGTCATCTTTCACTTGACAAAACAGTCCCTGTGAGGTAGTATTTGAGCCCTGTGACCCAAGCAGGTCTGAACGTGCAGGCATGGACCACACGCACAAACACACACACACACACACAGCTGTGGCAGGTGACTAATCACACCAAGAGGTGCAAAGTGACGGGCAGGTAAATGCCAGATGTTGATTAAATTTGACACAGGCTGAGTGGAGATGGGTGCAACAGGGGGGCGAGGGTCATCTCTTCAGAAGTAGCCAGCAGGGAAGCTGAGAGCCGGGGCAACCAGGAGAGTCAGGGAACAAGCCTTGCTTAGTCGCTTCAGTCGTGTCTCACTCCTGTGACCCCAAGGAGTGCAGCCTGCCAGGCTTCTTTGTCCTGGAGTGGGCTGCCATTTCCCTCTTTCAGGGGATCTTCCTGACCCAGGGACTGAACCTGAGTTTCTTTCGTTTCCTGCATTGGCAAGTGGATTCTTTACGGCTGAGCCACTGGGGCAGCCCCGCCCAAGCCGCAACTACAGCCTTTATGCACTCATGCATGCTCAGTCACTCAGTTGTGTCCAACTCTTTGCGACCCCACAGAGGACAATTCTCTGTCCATGGGATTCTCCAGGCAAGAATACTGGAGTGGGCTGCCATTCCCTTCTCCAGGGGATCTTCCCAACCCAGGGGTCACACCCGAATCTCCTGCTTGGCAGGCAGGTTCTTTACCACTTTGCCACCTGGGAAGCCCCCTAGCTTTTGTGTATGTGTGTGCTCGGTCACTCTTTGCGACCCCGTGGACTACGGCCCTCCAGGCTCCTCTGTGCATGGGATTCTCCAGGCAAGAATACTCCGGTGGGTTGCCACGCTCTCCTCCAGGGATCTTCCCAACCCAGGGGTCAAACCCAGGTCTCCCACATTGCAGGCAGATTCTTTACCATCTGAGCCACCAGGGAAGTCCAAGAATACAGGGATGGGTAGCCTATCCCTTCTCCAAGGGATCTTCCCAACCCAGGAATTAAACCGGGGTCTCCTGAATTGCAGGGAGATTCTATATGAGCTGAGCTACCAGGGAAGCCCCCATAGCCTTTATGCATTTTATCAATTGAAAAGCATTTCATGAATAAACACAAATCCTGGGGTGTCTGTTTCTGCTTTATCTACTTGTACGGCATTGAAGAGGCTCTTTTTTGCCAGTTGGTCAAATTCTTTCATTTCAACAAGAACCTATTAATTCTGTAGCATTGTTAATAGTCACAATTTTTCAAAAGCTGACTCAAACTTCAATGTAACTGTTGATTACAACAAATAATGATTGAGAAGAGTTAAAATTTAGTGACCTAGCTGTGTTTGTGGTTTTTCAAATCTTATAACATGAAATAACATACCAAATTTACGTTAATACTGTTAATAGTTAATATTTTGCTTAGCTCTTTAATAACTCAAATAGTATTTATTTTTATTTATTTATTTGGCTGTGCTGAGTCTTGGTTGCAGCACGTCAGATCTTTGATCTTCACTGCAGCATGTGGGATCTGTTAATAGTCCCCTGACCAAGGACTGAAGGCTCCCTGAATTGGGAGAGTGGTGTCTTAGCCACTGGACCACCAGGAAAGTCCCATTAATAACTTCTAATAGAAAAGTACTTTGAATGAAAAGGATGCTGATATACGTGGCACAGTAAACGACTAATCAGATTGTCTCCCCTGGTTACCAATGATCTCTGCACTTCCAGATCCAGTTCACAAATCTCACAGTTCATGTTACTCGACTTCTGTTTGGGATGTGCACATAATTCATTGCTAAACTGGGCTGCTTTTAAGAGTGAATGGTGGCTGGGGGGAAGGTTATTATTAGTAATAAGGTCAGGACAAAAGCAGGCGTGAGCTGGGCCTGTCCTGGGCTGGGAGGGTTACCCTGCTGCTGCTGCTGCTGCTAAGTCACTTCAGCCATGTCCGACTCTGTGTGACCCCATAGACGGAAGCCCACCGGGCTCCCCTGTCCCTGGGATTCTCCAGGCAAGAACACTGGAGTGGGTTGCCATTTCCTTCTCCTGCCGATGGCCATATTTGACAGAGCTGACCAGTCTCCTCCTTGATGCCCTTTCTTCATGTAGCTCCAAAGCACCACACTCTCTTGGTTTTCTTCCCATTTCACAAATTTCTCATTCTGGACTTCCTTAGGTAGTCTTCATCTTCCCCTCAACCTTTTAATGTTGATGCATCCTGGGGTTCAGCCCTTGGTCTCCCTTTCTTTTTCTGGTGATCTTATCCAATCTCATGCTGTTAAATATAATCCACGTGTCAATGTGATGGTTTTAAAACCATGACCCCGCAGCTTTCTGTACACCTTTCTTCAGGAGGTGAAGCTTAATTTCACTCCCTCTGAGTGTGATCTGAACTTCCTGACTGGCTTCTACTGAACAGATTATGGCAGAAGAACTCGAATGCCGTTTCTGAGATTAGGTTACAAACAGGCTGCGGCTTCCATATCGGGCAATCCCTCACTCCCCTGGATCACGCATTCCCAGGTGAGTGATGTTAGGTTGTGAGGCAACCCTTCTCTCTGCCCTGGCTTCTGCCCTCACCTTGGGCCATTTCCCACAAAGCAGCCAGTGCGATCCTGCTCCATCCCTTCCAGGGCTCCCGTCTTACCCAACAAAGAAAAAAACCCCAGAGTCCTGCCTCCTGCGACCCCACAGGGGTGTCTGATCAGGCACTAGTTGCCTGCTGCCACGTCTCCCAGCCTCCTGCCCTTGTTCCTTCTGCTCCGCGGCCCCACCCCTGGCCACCATGTCATGCCAGGCATACGCCAGCCTTTGGCCTTTGCTCTTGATGTTTTCTGGGCCAGGAATATTGATATCCACTCTCCTAACTTTCATTTCTTTCATGTTTGCTCAAAACTCCCCTTTGCAATGAGGACCCCTCCTTTGCTATGAATCGCTGATTCTTTTACCCAATTCTGATTTTTTCCCCCATAACACATACCACTTTCCAACATACTGAAAGTGAAGGTGCTCAGTTGTGTCCGACTCTTTGTGACCCCATGGACTGTGGCCCGCCAGGCTCCTCCAGCCATGGGCTTTTCCAGGCAAGAATACTGGAGTGGGTTGCCGTTTCCTTCTCCAGGGGATCTTCTTGACCCAGGGACTGAACCTGGGTCTCTCGCACTGCACGCAGACTCTTTACTGTCTGAGCCACCAGGGAATCTCTAGATCGTTTATTATGTTTCTTGTCTACTTTCTGTCTCCTCTTGCTAGAATATAAGCCCCACAAGAGCAGGGCTTTTTGTCTATTTTATCCTAAGTGCCTGGAACGGTGTCTGATCTAGAGAGATGCTCAGCAAAGAAACGTGTCGACCAATGAGTGGTTCCATGACGGGCACCATCATCTGGTGCCAGGCACATCAAGGCCAAGAACCCAAGAAGAAACGATAATTTTCATGGCTATCATAACACCAGGCCAAATGGCAAATGTCAGTTTACAGATCTCCATTCATCTGTTCATTTACTGAACTTGGGCCTTTGTTTTCCTTCAGAGCAGCTGAGCAGTGAAGAGTGCAGGCTCTGAAACCCGAGTGCCCAGGGCCCGGGTCCAGCTCCATTACCCATGGACTTGGTGACCTTGGAAATGCCTGGCTTCCTAGCTAGAGAGCAGAAAAGGAACCTTTGCATGTTGTAGCACTGTGGGGCTCGGTCCTGAGTCCCCTTCTCTTTTTTTCTGGACACTCACTATTATGGTGATTTTAACCAATCTCATGTTTTTAAAACACAATCTATCTATCAATCTATCTATCTATATATATTTTAAAATATTTATTTATTTACTTGGCTGTGTCGAGTCTTGGTTGTGGCATGTGGGATCTTCAATGTGGCACGCGGGCTCAGTTGCCCAGAAGCCTGTGGGATCTTAGTTACCTAGATAGGGATCGAACTCGCATCCCGTTTTGCAGGGTGGTCCTTAACCACTGGCCAGCAAGGAAGTCCTTGCAGCCTGCATGTTGATATGATGCTCATGAACACGTTTGTGCGTCCTTTGGCATACCCTCCTCCAAAATGTGAAGTTTAATTTTTTTCCTTTCATGTGCAGGCTGGACTTGTTGATTCCCTTCTACAAACAGACAATGATGAGTGACAAGATGTCATTTCCTATCTGATAGGAATTTTTTGAGAATGAAGTGAGTTACTAGAAGTGAAGGATTTAGTACAATGACTGGCAGGAAGTGAAAGTTGCTCAGTCGTGTCTGACTCTTTGCAACCCCATGGACTATATAGTCCATGGAATTCTCCAGGCCAGAATACTGGAGTGGGGAGCCTTTCATTTCTCCAGGGGATCTTCCCAACCCAGGAATCGAACTCAGGTCTCCCGCATTGCAGATTCTTTACCAGCTGAGCCACCAGGGAAGCCCCAAAGCCAGCGCATGCTATGTCTGCAACACTCAGCACATTGGGTCCTTGTGTGCTTAGTCGTTTCAGTTGTGTCTGACTCTTTGCGACCCCCTGGACTGTAGCCCACTAGGCTGCTCTATCCATGGGATTCTCCAGGCAAGAAGACTGGAGTGGGCTGCCATAACCTTCTCCAGAGGATCTTCCCAACCCAGGGACTGAACCCTGGTCTCCTGCATTGCAGGCAGATTCTTTATCATTTGAGCTACAGGGAAATCCTGTTAAGTATTGGTAAATGCTTGTAAATATGTCAAGTAAAGGCCTTGAGCTTGGACACTCCTTAAGTGTGTTAATACATTAATGTCAATATTAAACTATATCAACTCCATAAAGGGGACCGCCGGAGCCAGCCCTATGACAAACATGTGGCTTGTGCAGTGACCCCGTGCTCAGAAGACCCCTGTGCTCGGCTGCATTTTCTGCTCTTTGAACCGAGCACCCCACATTTTCCTTTCACCCCAGGCTCTGCAGCCAGTCCTGGGGGTGGTTATTACCAACCGTGAACTGCTATTGCTCTGGGTTAAGGACATTTCAAAACAACTGGGCATGTTATGAAATACACTTAACCTCTTTGTGTCTCACACTATTTATAGTAAAATGCAACTGAAAACATTTCCCTTTGGCTGTAGAGGCAAAGGGTGTGTTCTTGCCAATATGCTGCTGAGACTGTCCTAGATTTTCATTCATTGATGCTAATCACATTGATCGGACAGTAACCACGCGGCTCACGGTTCTAAAAATCAGCTATCAAACCCTGTAAAAATATAGCAAAATTTCTAGCTCATTATGCATAGTTGAACACGGTACCAACTACATCCTAAAGACACTGTAGAACATTCTACTCTAAACTAGATAAACTGACCACACTTTCCACACACAGAGGAGTTGCCGCTGCTGCTGAGTCGCTCCAGTCGTGCCCGACTCCGTGTGATCCCACAGACGGCCGCCCACCAGGCTCCCCATCCCTGGGAGTCTCCAGGCAGGAACACTGGAGTGGGCTGCCATTTCCTTCTCCAATGCATGAAAGTGAAAAGTGAAAGGGAAGTCGCTCAGTCGTGTCTGACTCTTAGAGACCCCATAGACTGCAGCCCACCAGGCTCCTCCATCCGTGGGATTTTCCAGGCAAGAGCACTGGAGTGGGGTGCCACTGCTTCCGGTTACATGTGCTTTAATTTGCTTCCTGGGGGTGCCAGAGGTTGCTCTCCAGGCGGGGGCGCTAGGCTGGGCTGTCCTGCAATGGGCCCCCCACGCCAGCCCTGCAGACCCTCGGGAAGGGCCGTGTCCTCCAGGCCGCCCGTGCCTTCCGCGAGCTCCTCGTAGGTGATCTCGGCAAACAGCCGCAGCCCGAGCAGCTCCGCCATGTCGGCCTGCTCCAGCACCTCCTTCTCCAGCAGCCGCCTGCCCACCTTGTCCACGAATTAAAAACAACAGTCCAAACTACAGCAGACTCAAGGATCAGTCATCACTCCTTCCCTCTGCCCACCCTACCTCTCCTATCAGATTATGAAGAGCCTGAGAGCTTGGACTCTAGCACCATCAGACACAGCAGGATGACTCAGGCAGAGCACCCCCTCTACAATGCCAGTAGTGCTAGGTAGTTAATTAATTA
>SJYW01011758.1:47885-104127 GCA_006410735.1 Raphicerus campestris
AAACACAATCTATCTATCAATCTATCTATCTATATATATTTTAAAATATTTATTTATTTACTTGGCTGTGTCGAGTCTTGGTTGTGGCATGTGGGATCTTCAATGTGGCACGCGGGCTCAGTTGCCCAGAAGCCTGTGGGATCTTAGTTACCTAGATAGGGATCGAACTCGCATCCCGTTTTGCAGGGTGGTCCTTAACCACTGGCCAGCAAGGAAGTCCTTGCAGCCTGCATGTTGATATGATGCTCATGAACACGTTTGTGCGTCCTTTGGCATACCCTCCTCCAAAATGTGAAGTTTAATTTTTTTCCTTTCATGTGCAGGCTGGACTTGTTGATTCCCTTCTACAAACAGACAATGATGAGTGACAAGATGTCATTTCCTATCTGATAGGAATTTTTTGAGAATGAAGTGAGTTACTAGAAGTGAAGGATTTAGTACAATGACTGGCAGGAAGTGAAAGTTGCTCAGTCGTGTCTGACTCTTTGCAACCCCATGGACTATATAGTCCATGGAATTCTCCAGGCCAGAATACTGGAGTGGGGAGCCTTTCATTTCTCCAGGGGATCTTCCCAACCCAGGAATCGAACTCAGGTCTCCCGCATTGCAGATTCTTTACCAGCTGAGCCACCAGGGAAGCCCCAAAGCCAGCGCATGCTATGTCTGCAACACTCAGCACATTGGGTCCTTGTGTGCTTAGTCGTTTCAGTTGTGTCTGACTCTTTGCGACCCCCTGGACTGTAGCCCACTAGGCTGCTCTATCCATGGGATTCTCCAGGCAAGAAGACTGGAGTGGGCTGCCATAACCTTCTCCAGAGGATCTTCCCAACCCAGGGACTGAACCCTGGTCTCCTGCATTGCAGGCAGATTCTTTATCATTTGAGCTACAGGGAAATCCTGTTAAGTATTGGTAAATGCTTGTAAATATGTCAAGTAAAGGCCTTGAGCTTGGACACTCCTTAAGTGTGTTAATACATTAATGTCAATATTAAACTATATCAACTCCATAAAGGGGACCGCCGGAGCCAGCCCTATGACAAACATGTGGCTTGTGCAGTGACCCCGTGCTCAGAAGACCCCTGTGCTCGGCTGCATTTTCTGCTCTTTGAACCGAGCACCCCACATTTTCCTTTCACCCCAGGCTCTGCAGCCAGTCCTGGGGGTGGTTATTACCAACCGTGAACTGCTATTGCTCTGGGTTAAGGACATTTCAAAACAACTGGGCATGTTATGAANTCACAGAGGTGTTAGTTTTCCTGTATACAGAGACCTACTCTGAGTGACGTCATGAAAAAAAAAGCACCTTGTGTTAACCATGTTTCACAACAAAGGCGCCTCAGCGCTCTCCCCTGAGGGGAAATTTTTTACACGTGCTGAAATAGGAAACCAGTGATGTAGCAAATACATGGTGAGTGGAAATAACGATGCCCTTTGCCTTTCCACGTAATGGTGAGTTTCCAGCCAAGCGGAGCCGGATGGCGGCTTCTCACAGTGAAAGTGCTGGCTTGGCTGCCTGTGCTTTGTGAGACCCGATCCGCTGCCCTAGACCCTGACCTGGGACTCATACAGTATGACTCAGAGTCAGCTCCCGGCCCGAGCAAGCTTGCGAGCATGCTTCAAGTCGGTCAGTTCAATTGTGTCCGACTCTTTGTGGCCCGATGGACTGCAGCATGCNACTCATACAGTATGACTCAGAGTCAGCTCCCGGCCCGAGCAAGCTTGCGAGCATGCTTCAAGTCGGTCAGTTCAATTGTGTCCGACTCTTTGTGACCCGATGGACTGCAGCATGCCAGGCTTCCCTGTCCATCACCAACTCCCAGAGCTTGCCCAAACTCACGTCCATCGAGTCAGTGATGCCATCCAACCATCTCATCCTCTGTTGTCCCCTTATCCTCCTGCCTTCAATCTTTCCCAGCATCAGGGTCTTTTCCAGTGAGTCAGTTCTTTGCATCAGGTGGCCACAGTACTGGAGTTTCAGCTTCAGCATCAGTCCTTCCAATGAATATTCAGGACTGATTTCCTGTGATTGACTGCTTTGATCTCCTTGCAGTCTAAGGGACACTCAAAAGTCTTCTCCAGCACCACTTTGCTTCAAGTAAGGGAAGAAAGAAGCTTCTCATGGAAGCAGAGTGAGTATGCTCAAGGGACCACTCACTGGAAGGGCCAGGTACCAGTACCGGTACTCTCGTCCAACTCTCTGACCTGAACTCCATCTCTCTCTAGATCTGACATAAGGAATGGAGAACGATGAAGCACTTAGGGGTTCTCCGAATGACTGGTGGTTTTTCAAAAGGAACAAAGTGCTCTTAAACTGATTTCAGCAGTAGAAAGCCTGAGCTTGAGGTCATGCATTGCAGGGGGCTGGGGTTTAGAGGCAGCTGAGATGTGGGCCTTCTATTTCCCAGGACCCTGGGGTGGCCTGGTTAGGAGCCGCCCTGAGTAAAGACGTAGACACACCTCTCTCTCTTTAGGCACTCTGTTTCAGGGTGTTTTCCCCTGAAGTCTGGGTGTAAGCCTTGTCCTGCATAACTCAACAGTTTCTCCAGGTTTCCTTGTCTCAGACCTGAATTCCCCTGACTCTCTGAACCCCTCCATCCTCCACATAACTCTCTGGGGATTTTTTTAAGTGTATGAGCTTGATCTAGTCCCAGACTTAAAATCCTGCAGAGCTGCCACTGCCTTTGAGATTCTCAGGGCTTTGTGGTCTGAGCCTCTTTTCCTCCTGTGATGTTATCATCGTGTGAAAGTGTGAAAGTCGCTCAGTCCTGTCCAACTCTTTGCAACCCCTTTGGAACTCTCCAGGCCATAATAATGGAGAGGGTAGCCTTTCCCTTCTCCAGGGGATCTTCCCAACCCAGGGATCAAACCCAGGTCTCCCACACTGTAGGCAGATTCCTTACCAGCTGAGCCACCAGGGAAGCCCTTGTGTTATCATTAGTTATCACTGTGTTATCTTTAGTTCTCTAATATTTTCTCTAAAATTCACACATGGCTTTCAGAAGGTTTAGAATTTAGACTACTCTTTACCTACATGGCCTTGCTTTAATTCTCATCTACCTTGTGAGTCAGGCAGGAATCCGTGAGCCCTATTTACAGATGGGCAACCCAAGGCTCAGAGATGTGAGGAACAGAAGATAAATGTTGACAGAGGAGGAGATAAGGCCAGGTCTCCAGACTCTATAAATATCCTACAGGAAGATTTTCTAAACAGGAGTCCATGGTGGCTTCGTGGGGGCTGGGGACATCATTAAAAAAAATCAGACTCTCAAAGGACTTCATGTCTCATAACTGCTGTTGCTGCTGTTGCTGAGTCGCATCAGTCGTGTTCGACTCTGTGCGACCCCATAGATGGCAGCCCACCAGGCTCCCCTGTCCCTTGAATTCTCCAGGCAAGAACACTGGAGTGGGTTGCCATTTCCTTCCCCATGTCTCCTAACTAGGATTCACTATGCCATAGGAAGTTCATGAGTGTATAAATGACGCACTACTACTGGCCCTCTAGGACGTGTCACTGTGTGCCTGCCGTGGCCCCTTCTGGCCCAGCCAGTTCCCTCTTATCTATCAGAATCCATTCCCCATCCAACTGAAACCAGCTCTGACTCTTCGGCACAAGGGGGTGCTTCCTTGGAGTTTGCCAGCACCTTGCTCTGTCTCTAACACCTGTCTTGCTCTCCTGTGGTTACTTGTTCACCTGTCACTATGTCGGGAACATTTCGAGAGCAGGGCCTTTGTTTTATCCATCATGGCCTCCCCAGCGTCCAGCTCTGCGTCAGGTACACAGAAAGTGCTCAGTAAATCTGTTGTTTGATTGACAGCCTGGAAGCTAGGCTATTAAGATTAGACCCCAAAACCAGTTCCGAGCTAAATCAGGTCAGAAGATGTGGTTAGCCTGATTCACACAGGACTTGGTAAATGTCATATGAACATTGTCACTTGCATTTGAATGGTGCGGTCACCCTGATAAGTAGGGCGGATATTTCAGCCACTTACGGATCTCCTACTGTATGCAAAGCGCTCTACTGCATCCCCTGCTGAGAGGATGGGTAAATTCTGTTTGATTTGGTCAAGCTCATATCAAGCTTGAGGCCTGGAGGTGGTTCCAGAGCCAGACCACCCAGCGCCGTGCTTAGATACTCTTAGAGGTACTTGTACCTCCTAAACCTAAACATCTGGTCCCAGGGGTCAACTGGCAAGATAGCCTGGAAGCCCTAAGAGTTACAATTAATTGCTACTGTTATCTGTGTTGAGGTTTGAGCAAGCAGTTTAGCTATAGGAGTGGCCTTCCCTGGTGGCTCAGATGGTAAAGAATCTACCTGCAGTGCAGGAGACCAGGTTGGATCCCTGGGTCAGGAAGATCCCCTGGAGAAGGGAATGGCTGCCCACTCCAGTATTCTTGGCTGGAGAATCCCGGGGACAAGGGAACCTGGCAGGCTACAGTTCACGGGGTCGCAAAGAGTCAGACGTGACTGGGCAAGTAACACTGAGAGCAATAAACAACCCGACTCGTTAGTTAAATCACACTGCTTCCAGGGACTTTCCGAAGAAGCATGGTTATCTGGCCCTGGGACCAGCTGTTCGGCTTTAAGGGACACAGGTACCTCTGAGTGTATCCAAGCAGGAGCACGCTGGGTGGTCTGGCTATGGGACCACCTCCAGACCTCAAGCTTGATATGAGCTTGGCTGAGTCAAACAGAATTTACCCATCCTCTAAGCAGGGAATGCAGTAGAGCGCCTTGCCAGTCGTAGATGATCCGTAAGTGGAGGAGAGAAACTGCTCTCCTTCCTGAAGGCAGCACCTGAAAGCGCTGGGTGAAACAGGTGCTGATGCGGCGGGAAGGGTACGTAACCTGTCTGCATGAGTGAAGTCAGACACGCTTGACTTTCATTTATCTTCGGGAATACGCTTAACCACGCGAGAGTTTTACTCAACACCCACCATCATTGTCTCTTCTCTTAACCAGATTTTCAGTCCTGATTTTTCTCATCCTTCCCTTTGTGGATATTACCTTATGAGAGACCATGACAGTCCCTATATTCTTTGAAATCTTCATGCTAAGTTTTAACCACTAAAGATGATTAAAATCATAGTATGTGGATTCAAATATTTGGTACCCAGCTAGCAGATTTTAACCACCTCCAGCCGCAGCCTCAAAGGGCCTCTGTTGACCCCCCTCCACCCTGTGAGGTTCGGACATCTTCTCCCAAGTGGAGGGGTGAGGAGTGGCCTTCCCAGGCAACACATGCTGTGTGGGATGCTGTGGTCTGCCTCCCCCCACCCCCGGGTACCCTTGCCCTCCGTAGGCCAAGTGCATCACCTAGATTTCAGTCCACTCTCCCCCATGTTTGGAGAGCCTGGGAAAGTCGTCTTCATCTGCCTGATGGAGACAATGAGTTCCCATAATTTAACCAGAGAATCTGCCATCACCTTTGTGGAAAAGACTCTGATGATGGGAAACACTGAAGGCAGAAGGGGAAGAGGGTGACAGAGGACGAGGTGGTTGGATGGCATCACCGATTCAATGGACATGAACTTGGGCAAACTCTGGGAGACGGTGAGGGACAAAGAAGCCTGGCATGCTGCAGTCTGTGGGGTCGGGAAGAGCTGGGCATGACTTGGCGACGGAACAATGACAATGGGGTATCTCATCCGTGAACCCATGAACCTAAGCAACCCGTGAACACTAAGCAAGCTCCCTAAGTGTTCTGCTCTGCTCCCAGCCCCTTCTAGGCAGCCTCCCCTCCCCTCCTGGGATCCTGATCACGCCTCTCCTGGCTCTGTTGCCAGGGCAGCCTTCTGAGATCAGCACCTTCTCCAGGTGATGTGGAGTGGATAGAGGCGGGGCTGTGTCTCCCGTGTCCCCTCAGGCCTCTCTTGCCCTCTGATGATCGCTGCCCCCCAACCATCCTTTCACAAAAGTCATGATATCAAACTTAACAACTCAAAGGCTCCCATCAGGATGGCAGCTGTATGACCTTCATTCTTAAAGGTGATAGTAAGGGATTTTAGAAACAGATGGAAAATTTCATCTTCCATCAAGTGCTATGGGTTCTGCCCCAAAGCTTCCAGGAGATGTGTGAAAGCAGTAACTATCTGTCTGCAAGAACTAAGCTTTCACATTCAGGGAGGCTCTGAGGAAGGGAGGGAGTACTCTACAGGGGTCCTGGGGGCTCCAGTGCATCCTGGCCCCCAGCACGAGATGGGAACCTTCTCCATGTGTTTCCGTAGGCGTGGGTTGTGTCCATGGCATCCTGGAACGGGGGCTCTGTGCCCAAGCGTGGGGTCTGGGGATAAAGGAGGGGCCACTGTGGAATCACAGGGTGGCCTCCTTTCTCCGAGAGTGCTCTGGCCTTGCCACGTGCCGTCCACTGCCTGGGGCAGGCTCTGTTCAGTCATCTTCCCAGGGTCCTGCCATGCTGCTTCAGGTCCCTGTAAAGTCACTCCGTGCAGAGAGTTTTAGGGGAGCCCTGAGACTCCGGCGTTACTCAGATGTGAACCAGGCTCCCAGCCCTTGTCATCCTGGGACGAGCTACTCAACCTCCTCCACTTTTGTTGGGATAAAAATTGGATCCATTCCCAAGGCAAGCTGGAGGGTAAATGGTGCAACATGGTGACAGGGAGCAGCATCGTATGGGAAATGCCTAAGAACAGGAGTTCTTCCTTGCTGCTGTTCTGCCCTGGTTATCTCCTGGGGTGAGTGAGATCCCAGGAGGGACCTGGACACTCATCCAATGTGGACCAGTTCAGCAAAGAAAAGACTGAGTTTAAACATCAGTCTCAGCCCACCTTTCACTTTGGTGAACTGTTTCTTTCCTGCTCTTTGGTCTTTTTTGGAGGGTACCCACATAATGCCAAGACCCCAGGGGTTAGCCAGTGAGCAGCCCAACCACACTCTGCCCCTGTGGTGCCTGGGGGTAAACTGAGGCCTTTGCTTGGTCCACCTTCACGTGGACCAGCATGACCCGTTCTGTTGTGGGAGGGATGGTGCCCTGGAGACACAGACCCCCTAGTGACGGGCCACGAAATGAGAAGAGAACCAGGTGGCACCTGACTGCTCCGCTTCCCTGGGGTGTGGGGAGGTCTTCACTTACCTGGCGGGTAGCCATGTCTTGCTGAACATCTTGCCCAGTCTGGTTGCTGGCACTGAGGGGCAGCGCTGGGTCAGGCTCCCAAGCTGCAGAAACAAAGCAGAGTGGGGTTGTCTTTTAATTTTTTTCAATTATATTTTTCACTTGTATTCATTTTAATTTCCACATGCAGTCGCACAGTGCAGATTACACCAACATAATGCCTAACCCTAACCCTTGGAAGGAAAGCTATAACAAACCTAAACAGCGTATTAAAACGCAGAGACTTCACTTTGCTGACAAAGGTCCATATAGTCAAATTTTTTTTAGTAGTCATGGGATGTGAGAGTTGGACCATAAAGAAGGCTGAGTGCTGAAGAATTGATACTTTCAAATTGTAGTGATGGAGAAGATTCTTGAGAGTTCCTTGGACAGCAAGGAGATCAAACCAGTCAATCCTAAAGGAAATCAACCCCGAATATTCCTTAGGAGGACTGATGCTGAAGTTCCAATACTTCGGTCACCTGATGCAAAGAGCTGACTCATTTGAAAAGACCCTGATGCTGGAAAAGATTGAGGGCAGGAGGAGAAGGGGGCCACAGAAGATGAGACAGTTGGATGGCATCACTGACTCAATGCACATGAATATGAGCAAACTCTGGGAGGACAGAGGACCCTGGTGTGCTACAGTCCATGGGGTTGCAGAGTTGGATGCAACTTAGCAACAACAACAACAACAACTCTCTTCATTCTTAATAGCTCCACATTAGTAGCCGCATGTTCCTCTAATTTCTCAGCCACCATGTTGCTAGACAAGTCCTTGAGATCAGTTTTGCCAAACAGCGTGTGAGTGGAAGTCCTGCATTAATCATCTGAATGACCAAATCTACATGTCACAAATCACAGTATCATAATCAGAACTTCCACCTGTACAAATGTACTCGAGAGAAGGGGAAACAGGCGTCCACAAAGTCTTCTTGCAAAAGATGTCTACAGAAATATCTTTCATTAAAGCCAAAGTGTGCAAAGAAACCAAAGAGAGGGGGCTGCCCTGGTCTGCCCCTTGGTAAGGAAAGCACCACCCTCAGGAAACACCAAGTCCTCTGGGAGCAGGGGAGGTGGGGAGGCCGCACCTCCACACCCGGACTGTCGGGTGGAGCTGGCCTGAGCACCCTCTCCTGAGGCACAGCAGGTGCAGGGGGCTTCTCATCAGACCCCCCCCGCTCTGTGCAGTCAGGCCGGGTCTCCGAGTCCCTGCCTAGGCTCTACCTACAATGCCCCCTCCAGAGGTCTTCTGCGCATTTGGTACAGTCAAGAGATTTGATTCCTGGGCCCAGTTTAGCGCTCTGATACTGAAGTTGTATATACAGCCCCTTTGAGATGTCGCAATTCAACAACCCGTAAGCAGCACTTTGGTTTTATTTCTGCAAAATACTGATCCCCAGTGTTTTCTCAATGATACCCAGTGGTGTGTGTGTGTGAGTCTTGTTTTGCACTTTATTGAGAAAGGCCACAGATTCCTGCCTCACTGTTGTCGCTGTTCAGTCACTAAGTCATGTCCGACTCTGTGACCCCTGGTCTGAGGCACACCAGGCTTCTCTGTTCTTCACCATCTCCATCTCAAACTCAACCCGCTCCATTCTTCTTGTCTGGAAAATCCCATGGACAGAGGAGCCTGGTAGGGGACAGTCCAGAAGGGTTGCAAAGAGTTGGACACGCACGCATGTCCACTGAGTTGGTGNCTTCACGCATGCGCCCGCCCTCTGACTCGGGGACTCGCTCTATCTGCCAAGTGGCTAGAAAGTTGCGAGTTCTCGCTCCTTCAGTCTCTCTCTCTGTCTCTTTCACCCTGCTCTTGGTCTGACCTGGCGAATTCTAAAGAACTTCATGCCACAAGGGTCTGTTTTCAGCAAATGTGACTTGCCCAAAACGGGTCGCCCAGCATCTCTCATTGCAGAAGCTTCCATCAACTGCTGGCCACTCTTACCCAAAAGAACAGTGCAGGCCAGTGAATGGAGAGCAGCGCACGGGTCCCCTGAGTGTCCAGTAGGAAGTGGCTCCCGAGCGATTGCTTTTTATAGCACGCACAGGTGGCCGGTACAAGCCCCTCGCGTGAAGGCGGAGGGCTGGGCTCCCCGCCTTTGCAGAGAGAAACCTTTTCAAAGAGAACAGAAGCGTGAACGAATGACTTGCTTTCTTCTGGGAAGTTGAGAGCGTTAATTAAAAAATTTTTTTTCTTGGTGAAGATCCCCTTTTTGGCTGAATCCATTCATATTGGTGATCAACAGAGCACACGGATTTCTTAAGACTTTTCTATCAGTAACTGTGACAGTCATTCAGAAGACTCTTCAGAATTTAAGGTTTAGGGGCATCCTGAAAGATATCTGGTCCCAACTCCTGATTTTCTAAATAAAGAAACTAAGGTTCAAAATCAATAATTTCTTCAAGTTCTCCAAGCAGCCTGATTTGGTTTTGGCTGCTACCATTTACCCGGATGTTATATGATACTCTCTGCTATTGCGTGCATCAGTGGGATTTGGTACAAAAGGAGCATCTCACACCAGTGTAGTCTGTGTGCTGCACACAAGGATGGGCGTGAAGCAAGGGCAGACACCACTATGCTTATCTTTGCAGAGATTTACACCCATTATCGGAGAAGGCAATGGCACCCCACTCCAGTACTCTTGTCTGGAAAATCCCATGGACGGAGGAGCCTGGTGGGCTGCAGTCCATGGGATCGCGAAGAGTCAGACATGACTGAGCGACTTCCCTTTCACTTTTCACTTTCCTGCATTGGAGAAGGAAATGGCAACCCACTCGTGTTCTTGCCTGGAGAATCCCAGGGATGGGGGAGCCTGGTGGGCTGTGTTTACGAGGTTGAACAGAGTCGGACATGACTGAAGCGACTTAGCAGCAGCAGCAGCACACCCATTATGGTAGTTTCAAAATACAGAGGATCTATTAAATATTTAAAATGAAGCCCCTGTCTTAAGGTTGCATATTGAAAGCATCATGCCTCATCCATCTGAAAGTGAAAGTCGCTCAGTCGTGTCTGACTCTTTGCGACCCCATGAACTATACAGTCCCTGGAATTCTCCAGGCCAGAATACTGGAGTCGGTAGCCTTTCCCTTCTCCAGGGGATCTCCCCAACCCAAGGATGGAACCCAGGCCTCTCACATTGCAGGCCGATTCTTTACCAGCTGAGCCACAAGGGAAACCCAAGAATAAAGGAGTGGGTAGCTTATCCTTTCTAACTTTATGGAAATAAATTGGGAGGAACAGATCACTGTCAGTGCGGGAAAAGAGAAACTGAAGTGAACTAGGATAGGTTCTCAGCTCTGAGAGTTAAACAGCTTCTCTTCCAGCCTTTCCCACACAGCAGTATTAATGAGATTATCAATTGAAAGGTGAGATCATCTGAAATAAATGTAGCCTCTGGCCAATTAGTCTGTGTCGGCATCTATTCTGGGATAGCATTTCCACTCGGTTCTTTGGGGCTCGTCCCCCAGGTTGGGGGGGGAGCAGCTGTTCTCTGACCTGGCTGCTGCTGTGGCTGGTCAGGTCTGGCTGGGCCGAGAGTTTTTCCACACGGCTCCTGGCCACAGTCAATTCTCGCTCCAGGAATAACCACCAGACCCAAAATAGGACCAAGCTGTTTCCCAGGAAATCTGCAAATGGTCTGAGGAGAAGAAACCACCTCGTGGGCATAGGGACTGTGAGAGGGAGAATTGGGGGTGTTCCAAGGGCCCACTGACTCCCATGTGTTCTGGGGAAGAGGAGGGAGCCAGTCTGCAAAGGGGAAAGCAGAGTGAGGTGGACAGAGAGGGCGGGCAGGAAGTGGGGTACCCTCACGGCAGCAGCTGGTGCTGGGGCCACGTGTTTTCTGATTTGGGGTTTTGTGAGCCTCTCCAGAATCCTCCCGGCAAACTGACATCTCTAACTCCCATAAATCATCATAGAAGTAGAGGGGTTGGGCCTGATTTCTACAAAATTACCTAGCTTGTACAAAGAATTCTCTGCTAAAGGAGATGTGGAAGACAAATCAAAAACTTTTCTTTGTGAGTTTAAACAATAACCGAAAAAAAATAAAAGCATAACCTACAGATGGCACTTACTCAGACAGCGGTTAATTACTTTTTACAGCCTTTTTCTAAGGGAGAAAGCGGCCACCTACACCCCAAGGAGAGACGTTGTTGTGAGAAAGCAAGTAGACACCTTGATCTTGGACTTCGAGCCTCTGGAATCAAGAGAAAACAAACGTCTGTTGTCTGGGGTAGTCTGTGGTGGTAGCCAAGTGGATTAACCCTCCATCCGGCCTGCTCTGCTTCCTGGGCCATCTTTCTGCAGGGGAGCCGGGCTGTCAGCTCAGCTTATCCCGAGGCCCGATTTATGAGCCGGGTCTTTGTTATTTATACCAGCCGTTCCTTGGCACATTTTGTCATTTGGTTAAGTATGACTTTCCCCCCTTCCCCTGACTGCTAAACAGAGGCAGGAGGTTTGACAAGCAGCCCCTGGTCCCTTCCCCTTGGTCCCAGCTGGTTTCCTCTGGCACCACAGCTGTTAGTCACAACTCATGTGTGTGGGGTCCTTCGGTCTATTGTCTGTCCTTAAATGCTTCTTATCCAAGTCCTCAGGGTGCTGTCTCCATTTTCAGTGGCCCCTGCATGCATACTTAGCAGCCCAGTCTTGTCTGACTCTTTTGTGACCCCAAGGATAGGAGCCTGGCGGGCTGCAGCCCATGGGGCTGCAAAGAGTCGGCCGTGACTGAGCGACTAACACACCTCACTGCCTCCACGCCCCGCTGCGCTTTCCAGGACGGGGACCACGCTGTATTTCTCCCTGTAGGCCCAGGCTCAGCAGGGTGCTCGGCATTTTGTAAATACACAATTTTTTTCTTTCTTTTCGAAAGAATGGGTGGATGTATAGTCATAAGAGAATTGAAATTTCAAGTTTATAGAAGTAAACCCATCATTTCTGACAGTTTAAACGTTACCAAATTTTCCTACCCAAAGGGTAGGATTTCTCTCATGCAAAACTTTGTGCGTACACTAGATCTGCCATCATTCTTGGAGCAGGCAAGCTCTACACGCTGATTCTGATTCTTCACCCTGGTCTCTCTGCCCGGCTCCTTTCACAGGGCACACACTCCTGTCAAGGTCAGAGTCATTTACAGAATCTGGGATCAGCCATCTTCCCAAGTGTCACACAGAAGAACAAGCTAGTACGGGACTCCTCATGTGCTGAAAAGGAGATGAGGTTTTCTTCTGTGGTTGGAGGGAGGCGAGAGGGTCTGGGTGGAGAGAGGAGGCAGGCAGCAGGATTTCTGTGGGGATTCTTCTAGAGGCAGAGGCTGCAGGGTGATGCTGGCAGGTCAGTGGTGCCGCTTCCTGTGACCTGCAGCCCGGGTGCTGTGCCTTTTGGGGGCACAGAAGCTCAATCCCCCAAAGAATTAGGGGACCATCCCCTTCCCCACCTACCCCACGCTCAGCTCAGCAGCAGGAAGCCCAAGGAGTAGGATGTGGGAGGTGGAGATGCCTCACATATTTGTGGGCAGAACAGACTGGGCTGAGAGGCAGGGAGGTGGTCCTGAAGCCTGGCTCCCACTGCCTTGAGCCTCACTCTTCAACCAAGCGAGGCCCTGGGACACCTCCCTTCCACAGAGGATATCATTTTTTTTTTTTCCAGGAAGGTCAAATAGTCTTAGAGACACATCTGATAAGGCCACATCACTTCACACCATCTTGAGCTGCCTGCATTTCAGGTATGATGCCCCTGTTTCTCCTTTCCTCCCGCACCTCCTCCAAGGGTCCCGTCTCTCATAATTAACAATAGTGTCTTTCCTTTCCTTCCAACTCTTATTTATTTTCCCACCCCTCAGTTTAGTCCTTGTTCTCTCTCATTTTGCATATTAGTTTTGCTTACTCCTTTAGATTATGAGGGAGTCTTGAGGATGGGGACCCAGTTTCACTTTCTTTTTCAATACCAAAAACATCTAGCACATTCTGAGTGCACGGGGGCTCAGTTGCCCAGTCATGTCTGATTCTTGTCGACCCCATGGGCTGCCAGCACACAGCTTGATGTTCCAAATTGTCTGCTCCCTGAGTGAATGGCTGGAAACTGTGATTTTCTACAGAGACGGGCCCTGTGGGCAGGAAGCAGGGCGTTTCCTTCTGAGTACAGCCACCCGTGGTACTCTTTGCCGTTCAGTCGCTGAGTTCTGTCTGACTCTCTGCGACCCATGGACTGCAGCACGCCCGGCTTCCCTGTTGTTCACCATCTCCTGGAGTTTGCCCAAACTCAGGTCATTGAGTCGATGATGCCAGTGGGGGTACTAACATTTTCAAACAAGGCATCGTTTTCTCCTTCTACTGTACACTCCGTATGCTCCTTGAAGACCATAACTAATGACTTTTGCAGAGAGAATCTCTGAGAGCTATCAACTTAGCTTATGCTGGAAGTGTATTTAGAGTTCTGTGAATAACTTTTTCTTCTCACATATCTTTTTCTTGCACGTAGTAGGCATCTGACGGAAGTTTGTTCAATAGATGCAAATAAATAGAAACTAATAAAAAGACAAAACTCTTCTTATCTGAGTAAAAGAACGAACTCGTATTATCTGAACCCCTATCATGCTTAGTTGGGTTGAACTACCCTATCTTTGGGACCCATGAGAAGAGAAGGAGGAGCAGTTGCCAGGAGGCGGCGGCTTGCCGGCTACCTCTTCTTTACCGGGATGGCTCTGTACTTCCCTCTGGTGGCAGGTCTCTGAACTGCAATTGGTGTTTCTGAGGCCCAGGGAGGTTAGATTTGAATGGAAGGGACTTTAAAATCTTGAAGGATTTTGAGAGATTTTTGACTTCAGTATTTCTCCAGCTAGCGTTTATGACAGATTTTGGAAAGTCTCTGAATTCTCTATCAGATTAAGACTTCATTTTGACTTCAGTGGCAATCTAAAACAGGAGCATGGTCTGTATCACGTGGCTGGCCCCCTTCTAAGCACTCCCTGGCTGTATGGTTTTCTCATTCGTGTTTGCGCTTCTGGCCAAGCTGGTGCCAGGTATTACTGCGAGGCCAAAGGAGACCCAGCGAGACTCAGGCTCCCTGCACCCATACCGGTTTTGCACGCAGCTACTGGTGGCTCAGCGGTAAAGAATCCACCCGCCAATGCAAGATACCCAGGTTCGATCCCTGGTTGGGGGAACATTTCCTGGAGAAGGAATGGAAACCTACTCCAGTATTCTTGCCTGGGAAATCCCATGGACAGTCCGAGCCTGGCAGGCTACAGTTCACTAGGTTGCAAAAGAGTAGGACACGACTTAGCGGCTAACAACAGCAACTACAGTAGCAGCGAGCCGGATAGAAAAGGCTTGTACTGTCAACACTGGACTTGGAGGTAAGGGGGGTGGCGAGAGGCAGTGTTGTTCAGAAATACAACATTTTCTCTCACGTCAGTTTTCCCATTTGAGTTCTGCTGACTTGTGGTGTTGCTACAGTTTATTTTTTAAATGTTTTAAGTGTGTGGTTGGAAGCCAGGTGTGCTGCAGCCCATGGGGTCCCAAAGACACAGACACAACTTAGCGACTGAACAACAACACATGTGCTTTGTGTGTGTTAGTCGCTCAGTCGTGTCCGACTCTTTGCGACCCCAGGGAGTGTAACCACCAGGCTCCTCTGTCCGTGGGATTTCCCAGGCAAGGATACTGGAGTGGGTTGCCATTCCCTTCTCCAGGGGATCTTCCTGACCCAGGGACTGAACCCCGGTCTCCTGCACTGCAGGCAGATTCTTTACCATCTGAGCCATCAGGAAAGTCTTAAATGATTTACACTGTGTTTTATCATTGTGTATATTTATGTGTTATTCCAGAAAATGAAGCAATCCACTGTGGGTGGGTGGGGGAAGCAAATTCTCCCTTTAAAAGTGGCCTCAATATTGTGCACGTTGAGACGACCCAGCTGGGGCCTGGGTGACGGAGTCATTCTCCCAGCATCCAGCAGTTAGTCGGTGGCAGAGCCAGAAACACCCAGAAGGTATTTGCCTTTCAGACTCAGCTCCGTGTGCTCCCCACAGCAGACTTGAATCCTCCGGATTTTAAAAACCTACTTTGCTATAGAGAAACTCTGCTTTCTGCTTCACNAATGGCCTCAATATTGTGCACGTTGAGACGACCCAGCTGGGGCCTGGGTGACGTTGTCATTCTCCCAGCATCCAGCAGTTACTCGGTGGCAGAGCCAGAAACACCCAGAAGGTATTTGCCTTTCAGACTCAGCTCTGTGTGCTCCCCACAGCAGACTTGAATCCTCCGGATTTTAAAAACCTACTTTGCTATAGAGAAACTCTGCTTTCTGCTTCACCTTGTCAGTGGAGACCTGATCTCTAATCATTTTAAAATAATAGATATTGGGGTATGTTCCTCCTTTTCATGTTAATTCAAGTCAAAATGTATTTTACATTGCTCATAGCACTTTCCTTAGCGCTTTAAAAAGTGTAACATGTGATTCTTGCCCAAGAACAGTTTAAAACTAAACTGTAGGGAAAGACATACGTGGGATTTTAAAATAATTAATGCAGTGCAGCAAAGCAAGACAGTCAAGGAGCAGACACAGTCCCCTTGGTCCCACCTGCGAGGTGGCCCTCAACACTGCTTCGCTTCCCTGCATCCCAGCAGTGACCTTTCTGCTAAGACTCCTGGGAAGCTGAGAATGAAACCTCCGCCCACCTTGGTACCTCAGGTGCATCAGTCCAGGGCTCTGGAGCCTCACACTTGTCATCTGAAAGTGGCCCGGTAGTGGTCCTCAGGTCTGCTGGCCTCCAGGGGGAGCTCAGTGTCTGGTAAATCCACTGCTCACCAGGTCTGATGGCATGCCAGGCTCCTCCGGAAGAACCCAGGCCCTTGGATTTGATAGGATGAGTCTCCTATCAGCAGCGCCTCTGCCATTACATGGCCCAGTCCGCCCGGCTAAAAAATCGGCAGGCTCCCCCAGATTGGCCCATGGCCCTTGTCATCAGTGTGTACAGGTGCAGAAAGGTACCCATAGGCAGGCTTGTGGGAGGTGGTTACGAGCTCATGGGAGGCGTGGCCAGCTTGTGAGGGTGTGGCCAGTGCTTGGGAGNACAAGACAGAGGACAGAACTGGAATATCTAGTTGCTTCCATTGTAGTAGGTGTGACTTGCAACCCCATGATACAGGTCTCTTGACTTGTCTATCATGGCGATAGAAACATTCTCAATTAGAATATTTAACAGTTTCTGTGCTAGGCCAGATATCTGATGTCTTAATCCTTAATGTTTCACGAAGTTCAGGGATATCTGTACAAAGGAGAACTTGCATTGACACTGCCTTCCAGGGGGACCAAGTCAGAAATTCTGTGCAGAGGAAGCGAGCTTCAGGCATTGATGGATTCACAATGGTGTGTTTAAGGAGCACTTTCTAAACCCTGGAAGATGAATGATGTAGTAGTCAGGTGTTGGTACGCGCTGGCTTAGAAGCATTGCTCACGTTTTGGATGACAAGGAGGTGTGTCTGATAAATGTAGTGGACATAGTGCAGGCAAACGTATTTTTATTTGCACTCCCTGCCTGATGAGAATCTGGTCCTGATTGGTCCTGATGAAAATCTGATGGATGTCATGGAGACGCCGCAGTGATGCCTTGGTGCCACGGCAAAGACGTTCACTTGGGGTCAGATGCATGGGCTGGACTCTCACCATCATGGGTCACTAGTGGGGTGGACAAGACACACGCCCTCTCAGGGCCTCGATTTCTCCTAAAATCAGAGTGGTGCCTCTGAGGTTATTGTGGGATGTGGAACAAAATGGTCACTGCTCCAGAAAACTGGGGGAAGCATTATTTTACTTTGCTTTTCTCTTTCCCCGTTTCCCCTTTGTTTATGAAAACCAAGATGCTGATAGTTTCCTCCAGGTCTGTTGTGCTTGAATGAATGCTCTCCTCGCATCACCCCAAGTAGGCATGAGCACGCCTTCTCCTTCACTGTATTTTTGTATCGAGTCTTTTAAACATCGTGTGCACATCGCCATTGTATAATGGGTATTGTACAATGTCACAGTGAAGATACACACTCAAATGTATGGCTAAAAAGGAACAAAAGAGCCATGAGCCAACCGAAGTCAAAACAAAATTTGATGTCGGACGACAGTCTGAGACACACGCTGTCAATATCCTCCTGGAGTTGGTCCTGGAGTCGGTCCTGATGGCATTTGAACTTGGGTATTTCTCCACACGAAACAGAAGAGCATTTTAATCTACTTTGCTGCATAAGAATGCCATGACAATGTGTACAGAGAGTGCTGAACTCTTTGAATGCATGGTTATTTAAAAAATTAACTAGAACCAGAGATGGTGTGTGTGGACACAGACTGATTTGCATAACTAGGCATAAACCATAGAAATAACTTGGAGGCAGGCTAGTAAGGGATCATAATTAAATAGCTGATGATCTGCTTAGCCCCGGAGTGACATCGCTTTGTTTTGCTTTGATAAACAAAATAGAGCAACAACTCGGAGCTTAAGAAATTATGTGAAAAAATTATAAAGTCCTTCAGGACAGTTGCAACAATAGAATGAACAAAGAAATGAACAGAAGGAAGGACACTTCAGACAGCTTATGTTTTTGAGATGATCACATTCAGGATAGATGACCATGGTTCTTAGGTCAGGTGTTTTGAAGTCTTTTAAAAGGTTTTAAGGAGATCAAACCAGTCAACCTAAAGGAAATCAACCCTGAAGATTCACTGGGAGGACTGATGCTGAAGCTCCAAAACTTTGGCCACCTGATGTGAAGAGCTCACTCATTGGAAAAGACCCTGATGCTGAGAAAGACTGAGGGCAGGAAGAGAAAGGGGCAACAGAGGATAAGGTGGTTGGATGGCATTACCAACTCCATGGACACGAATTTGAGCAAACTCCAAGAGATAGTGAAGGATAAGAAAGCCTGGTGTGCTGCAGTTCATGGGGTTGCAAAGAGTCAGATACAACTTAGTGAAAGAACAACGACAGAAGGCTTGAGAAAGCTTTGAAGTTTCTTTTATGACTTTTAAGATTAAACATACTCTCAAGTTTGTAATCGAATCAGGATTCAGACTCATAAAAGTTAATTATTTCATTTACTATTGAACAGTTCATGGCTAGTTGTTCTGATCTAAAATGGAAAGTTGTCATCAAAATGGAAAGTTGGAGGTGATTTTGCCTCAGACTTTACTCTGAAATGTCCACAGAAGAAAGTGACTCTAATAAACTGGGGAGACAGGTGAATGCATGTGTATTTCAAGAGGAAAGAAGGAGGAAGGGAGAGAGGAAGAAAGCTACCTTTTGGTGAGCCTTGTGAGCTTCTGCTTCTCCTGTGATCATTTTATTAAAACCAAATCCAAAAGTGAAATCCTGAAATAACAGAATATCCTAGTGGAGAATTAATGACCAGGATAAGACCAGTATGACTGTATTGCCAGTTCTCTTTTTCCTCTATTCCCTCTCATCCAGTTAGTCAGAAAATCATCCGACCTGTGTCTTCAAGCTATTCCCAGAGTCTCATTGTTCTCATCCCCTCCATGGTTGTCCTTTCGGTCCAAGCACCATCTTTCCTCACCTGGATCATCAGAGCTTCCTTACTGGTCTTTCTGCTTCTATGTAAATCTTGTAGTCACTCTTATGATGAGAATCCTCCAATGCACCACTTCGCAGAATAAAAGCCCAAGCCCTTACTGTAGCCTGCAACATCCTTACTACGATGTTCCTTATCTTTTAAAACTCATCTCCTGCTAACTTGTAATCACTGCTGTTTTTAGTGTTTTAGAACTGGAGCAGTGTCAGGCATGAAGAAGATACACAATAAATATTGACTGAATGGACAAATGAATGGCAACTGATCAATGAGCATTTCCTGGAAGTTAGTCTAGTCAAAGCTATGGTTTTTTCAGTAGTCATGTATGGATGTGAGAGTCGGACTATAAAGAAAGCTGAGTGCCAAAAATTGATGCTTTTGAACCATGGTGTTGGAGAAGACTCGAGAGTCCCTTGGACTGCAAGGAGATCCAACTAGTCCATCCTAAAGGAAATCAGTCCTGAATATTCATTGGAAGGACTGATGCTGAAGCTGAAAGTCCAATACTTTGGCCACTTGATGAGAAGAACTGACTCATTGGAAAAGACCCTGATGCTGGGAAAGATTGAAGGCAGGAGGAAAAGGGGATGACAGAGGATGAGATGGTTGGATGGCATCACCAACTCAATGGACATGAGTTTGAGTAAACTCCCGGAGTCGGTGAGGACAGGGAAGCCTGGTGTGCTGCAGTTCATGAGTCGGACATGACTGAGTGACTAAATTGAACTGAACTGAACTGAACTGAACTCTGTGCTTGGTACTGTGATGACCTTTCTGGGTGGTGGACAGGATATAAATGTAAATCTTTATTCTCATACTCCTACAGATGGGGGCAGGTACTGGTCAGGACTCATAGGTTATGTGGGATAGACACCCCACTCCAACTTAGCCAAAGGAAAATTTGTCTCCCAGAAGCAGTCTTCAGGAAGTGTAGGGCAGAGGCTGGAGCCCAGGACTTGCCCACCTGCGCAATTCTTTCTCCCTAATTAGTTGTCTTCCACTTGGGCATGTTTGAGGAAGGGCATATTTCAGCCTACCTCAGACTTTTTTCACCAAGTCCAATGAGAAAAGTCCTGATTTGACTGACCTGGCTTGAGCCACTGGCGGTCCTTGGAGCAAGCGGGGTGGGAAAGAAGGTGGTGAAGAGGGAAGCTCCACCNACAGAAGGCTTGAGAAAGCTTTGAAGTTTCTTTTATGACTTTTAAGATTAAACATACTCTCAAGTTTGTAATCGAATCAGGATTCAGACTCATAAAAGTTAATTATTTCATTTACTATTGAACAGTCCATGGCTAGTTGTTCTGATCTAAAATGGAAAGTTGTCATCAAAATGGAAAGTTGGAGGTGATTTTGCCTCAGACTTTACTCTGAAATGTCCACAGAAGAAAGTGACTCTAATAAACTGGGGAGACAGGTGAATGCATGTGTATTTCAAGAGGAAAGAAGGAGGAAGGGAGAGAGGAAGAAAGCTACCTTTTGGTGAGCCTTGTGAGCTTCTGCTTCTCCTGTGATCATTTTATTAAAACCAAATCCAAAAGTGAAATCCTGAAATAACAGAATATCCTAGTGGAGAATTAATGACCAGGATAAGACCAGTATGACTGTATTGCCAGTTCTCTTTTTCCTCTATTCCCTCTCATCCAGTTAGTCAGAAAATCATCCGACCTGTGTCTTCAAGCTATTCCCAGAGTCTCATTGTTCTCATCCCCTCCATGGTTGTCCTTTCGGTCCAAGCACCATCTTTCCTCACCTGGATCATCAGAGCTTCCTTACTGGTCTTTCTGCTTCTATGTAAATCTTGTAGTCACTCTTATGATGAGAATCCTCCAATGCACCACTTCGCAGAATAAAAGCCCAAGCCCTTACTGTAGCCTGCAACATCCTTACTACGATGTTCCTTATCTTTTAAAACTCATCTCCTGCTAACTTGTAATCACTGCTGTTTTTAGTGTTTTAGAACTGGAGCAGTGTCAGGCATGAAGAAGATACACAATAAATATTGACTGAATGGACAAATGAATGGCAACTGATCAATGAGCATTTCCTGGAAGTTAGTCTAGTCAAAGCTATGGTTTTTTCAGTAGTCATGTATGGATGTGAGAGTCGGACTATAAAGAAAGCTGAGTGCCAAAAATTGATGCTTTTGAACCATGGTGTTGGAGAAGACTCGAGAGTCCCTTGGACTGCAAGGAGATCCAACTGGTCCATCCTAAAGGAAATCAGTCCTGAATATTCATTGGAAGGACTGATGCTGAAGCTGAAAGTCCAATACTTTGGCCACTTGATGAGAAGAACTGACTCATTGGAAAAGACCCTGATGCTGGGAAAGATTGAAGGCAGGAGGAAAAGGGGATGACAGAGGATGAGATGGTTGGATGGCATCACCAACTCAATGGACATGAGTTTGAGTAAACTCCCGGAGTCGGTGAGGACAGGGAAGCCTGGTGTGCTGCAGTTCATGAGTCGGACATGACTGAGTGACTAAATTGAACTGAACTGAACTGAACTGAACTCTGTGCTTGGTACTGTGATGACCTTTCTGCGTGGCGGACAGGATATAAATGTAAATCTTTATTCTCATACTCCTACAGATGGGGGCAGGTACTGGTCAGGACTCATAGGTTATGTGGGATAGACACCCCACTCCAACTTAGCCAAAGGAAAATTTGTCTCCCAGAAGCAATCTTCAGGAAGTGTAGGGCAGAGGCTGGAGCCCAGGACTTGCCCACCTGCGCAATTCTTTCTCCCTAATTAGTTGTCTTCCACTTGGGCATGTTTGAGGAAGGGCATATTTCAGCCTACCTCAGACTTTTTTCACCAAGTCCAATGAGAAAAGTCCTGATTTGACTGACCTGGCTTGAGCCACTGGCGGTCCTTGGAGCAAGCGGGGTGGGAAAGAAGGTGGTGAAGAGGGAAGCTCCACCAGAGCCCCTTGGAGTAGAGGAAGGGGTTACTGTTCCCGAAATAAAAGCAGAGAGCAGGGAGTGCTGCGTAAAACCAAGGCTCCATGAATCGGTGGGGAAAGATTTCAAAACTAGGGAATAATTAAACATCAAAATGATTGCAAATTACAAGAGCTCTGGGAGCTCATAGACCTTGCGGGATAAAGGAAGAACGAATCCTCACGGGGACCCAGGAGAAAGTTTTCCAGAAAGGCAACCCGTAGGATTCTGTCTTTGCTGGGTGCTCACGGGGGCAAGAGGTACCTGCCAGGGCTTAATGGCTTGGATGCGTTTCCTTTCCGAAAAGAGATGCTGCGTTTCACTTCACTTTTCCATCAGTCTAGAATTAGTCTGACAACCTTTCCTCTCTGCAGAAGGACACGGGTCTAGGGGCCGTCACAGTGGAGGGCTACCTCGACCTCAGGTTGTGAGCTGCAGCCCCATCAGGATGGCCTCAGGAGGCTGCTGGCGACCCCGGCGCCTGGGCGCAGAACGCGGACCGGCCGGCTGCAGGCGTCCGGGTCGCCTCCAGGGGCGCTCCCAGTCCGCTTCCAGGCAGGGAGCTGACCACAGACAGACAGGTGGAAGTCTGGATGGGAACCCTAAGCCGTGTTATCATCATAGAGATCGGAGTCTTCGAGTATAGGCAAGCGCCCGCCTTTCTTTGCGCGTTTACAGAACGCTTTCTTTGAACCCAGTTCACCGGCTCCGCACAAGACAGCCGGGAGCAGAGGTGTCCAAGGACACGAAACCCCCTCTCTAACACGGGGAAGGCGGGGTGAGCCTCAGGGGCGACGGCCGCGTGCTGATCGAGGTGAAGGAGCCTGGCCAGGGTCACCACCGGGGACGCCAGAGGTCTTTATTTAAGGTGACAGAGGGCACAGTTGGGCTTGGCGACGACTGGACGTGACGGGCCCTTTCCTGAGCCAGCAAGCCAGAGGAGGTTAGGCACCGGGGCGCCCCCCAATCCCTGCGTTTTCAAACCCGCCCCGCGCTTTCTCGCCTCTCTCAGGCACCCGGAGCCCCGGCCCCGCGCCCCGCCCGCCTCGGGCCACCACCCCCGCCGCCCTTGCGCCGGCAGGGGGAGCCCGCGCGCGGCTAAAAGGCGCGGCCGGCGGCCGGCGGCCTCAGTGCGGAGCGCGGCGGCCGGGGCGCGGGGCCCGGAGCTCTCGGCGCGGGGCCAGGGGCGCGCGGGCGCGGCGCAGAGCGCTCAGACGCACACCGACGGCGGGGACCCGACGGCAGCCCCTCCGCACTCCCGGACTCTCGCCCAGCGCCCGCCCGCCCGCCGCCCGGCCCAGTCGGCCGCGCACCCCGGGGCTCGCGATGGCCCCCAAGGTCGGGGCGTCCCGTGGCGCGCGGCGCCCGCTGCCCTGGGCGGCGCTGCTGCTGCTAGCCGCGCTGCTGCCCGTCTTCTCCCCGGCGGGGGCTGCTCCAGGTACGCGCAGTCCCGCGCTCGGCCGCCGGGCTCTTCGCGCCCCTCTGTCCACTTTCCATGCGCCCCTCGGCCGCCTGTCGCTCTGGGCACCGCCGCCCTCCCCGCTCTGTGCTGGCTGCATGTCGGGTCCCTAACCTGTGCGTCCTCATCGCTCGCGAGTCCCGGCGTGGAGGGGCGACTGGGGACGAGGGGGTCCCGGTATTAGGTGCCCTGCGCGCCAGAGGCGAGGGCAGGGACACGGTTAGTCACAGGAGACCTCAGCTTCCTCGGTTTCAATTTTGCCGTCGAATGCCCGGAATCGGACATTCCAGGAACATTCAGGCAAAGAAAAGCCTGAAAAGTAAAAACAAAGTGGGGGGCGCGGGTGGAAAAGAAAAGTGACCTTTCGGCGCTGCGGTGGGAGTGAGGGCGACGCTTTCCTTCGCCCAGAATTTCCCCCCCGCCCCGGGGCATCCTCCCTTTCCTCCCGTTCACCTGCCCCGAGGCACGGATGCCTGGTGTGTGGTGGACGGTTCCCAGGAGACCAGGGAGGTGGGCAGGCAGGACACGTCCACGGGCGCGCGGGGAGAGCCCTGAACCGCCGCGGGGCGGTCGGGTACCTCGGTGCCCAAGGAGAAGCCCGGCTCTTAGGGTGCATCTCAGTGGGAATTTGGAGNTGCCAGTGAGAAAATTTGAGCTGTCAAG
Organism: Raphicerus campestris; assembly: GCA_006410735.1. Classification (NCBI taxonomy): domain Eukaryota; kingdom Metazoa; phylum Chordata; class Mammalia; order Artiodactyla; family Bovidae; genus Raphicerus; species Raphicerus campestris. The sequence continues at coordinate 71,631 of SJYW01011758.1, forward strand.
TGAAAATTAGAATTTTGCCAAGTAACCGCCAAATCCTAAGCTTGAATGTGTCCCACTATTTAGACAATTTTCTAACAAGATAGCTGGTGATATAAATGATTTTGAAATACTGTGTTATAAAGTATATCAATGTTTAGATGCTCTGCACAGACAAGTGAACTGGTAAATCCAGGTGACTGATGCACAGTGTTACGAAAACTTGCCTGGCTAAAAGATCCACTGAAGTTCAAAATAGCCCAGTGGATTTTCAGTGTAACAAAATGAGAGAAATTCTTTATATGGTTTCAGATTGTACACTGCAGCTAACCTTTAAGGAACTACTAACTTGATGAGTTTTGGTATAGTATCAAAAACTTTCCAAAATTATCTGTAAGGCTATTGAAATACTTTTTCAATATCTGTATGAGGCCTGATGTTTTGGGGGGACTCCAGCAAAAACAATATACTGCAATAGGTTGCAGGTGGATAGGAGATCCCACTGTCCTCCATTAAAGAGATTTGCCAAAATGCCATTCTTCTCATTATTTCTTTTTTATTTTGGAAAACAGTTTATTATAAAATCCAGTTTGTTATGGTGGCTTGTAATGGTTTACTATTGCTATTTCAACATGAATTAATAGGTATGTAGATTAACCTCTTCCAGGATTTAATTTCTAGTAAGTAGACATAACCTCTGTGAGATCCTCATTAATTTAAGCATAGAAAGGAATCTGAGAACAGGAAGTTTGATGACGACTGGTGTGTAGAAAGGAAGTAGGCTCAAATCAAGGTGTGTGGGTGTGTCTCCATGGTGTCACCCTTCACCTGCCCTGTGGCCTCAGGTCAGTTAGTCAGTCTCCGTTCAGTTCAGTTCAGTTTAGTCGCTCAGTTGTGTCCGACTCTTTGCGACTCCTTGAACTGACAGCATGCCAGGCCTCCCTGTCCATCACCAACTCCCGGAGTTCACTCAGACCCAGTCCCCATTAGACTGAGTAAATGGAAAGTTTCCTTCTGCCTCTAGAAGCCCTCATAGGCTCTCCTGTGGCCCAGGCTCCATGCAGCTCTTAGGGTTTCCCTCCTCCTTGCTGTCCTCTGAAAGGAGGGGGTGAGCTCCCCCTCTCTTTTTATCTTGTGCATTGGACTCCCACCCCTCAGATGAAAAAACTGTTTTTTTGTCAGCTGAGCACAGAATTCATTAGTAGTGTTTAGAGGTTGTGATAGAATTGCAGAGTGGTAACTTGTGTCCCTGGAAAGTTATCACCGGTCAGTTCCAGGGTACCATCTTACCAAGACCGTCCCTAGCTCTGTTTAGACCTAAGGGCGCGTTCCCCCAAAACTGGCCTGGTTGGAGATGAGGAGTGGAGGGGTGTATTAGTTTCCTTTTGCTGTTGTAACAAGTTACCGCAAACTTAGAGGCTTTAAATAACACACATTTGTTATAGTTCTGGAGGTTAGAAGTCTGAAATGGGCTTCACTGGGATACAATCAGAGGTTGTGTTGCTTCTCTGGGCTTGAGGGAGAATCCAGTTCTTCTCACCCTCTCCAGCTTCTAGAGGTGCTGAGATCCTCAGCTGGTGGCCTCTCCAGCAATGACCTCTCTCTGCTTGCATCCACACGTCACCTTCTCTGACCTACATTCTCCCTCTTTCGCTCATAGAGACCCTTGTGATTACACTGGATGGTCCTTAATCACATGTGCAAAGCTGATTTTGCTGTGTGAGGTCATGCATTCACAGGTTTTGGGGATTCAGACGTGCACATTTTGGGGGGGGCATTATTCTGCTACTGCATGGCATGAGAGTGGGAGGAGCTGATTAGATGCAGAGATTTCAGGAAAGTCTTCATGACTTTGCTAATAAGAAGCAGATCCTTTTTATTGGTCCCTTTGGAATTTAGACGTTTCTTGAGTTACAATAACACTTCTTATCAGAAGGTTTCGTTTCAGTTAGAAAACATGGGGGTCAGTATTTAAATATATAAAGGAGAGAAAAGAATATATATGTATATGTAATCAGATGTTTAGCCATAGAATATATATATTAGGATACACCTGAAATTGAAAACTTGGCTGCCTTTGGGGAGGACTGGGTAACTGGGGGCGGGGATGGATATTTCATTATTTTAGTAGACAACGTTAGAGCATTTGGAATCAGGGAGATACTGCTTAAACACATGGCAGACATCCTTTTTTCCTTCTAAGATGTTTTACTTGTCTTTTACTTTTTTAAAATCTTTTATTTTTTATATATTTTTTTAATTTTTTTTTCTCTCTATATATTTATCCTTGTCTTAGTTACAAAGAAGATGGATTTAATTTAATTTGGGGGTATTGTGTTACTATTATCATCTTATTAAGGAAAGTTCTCCAGTATGGATCAGATGGTTAAAACTTAGAAATTTTGAATAAGGAATTTTTGTGGCCCTGAGTATTAGGTGACGTCATGTGGAAGACATTTTTTTTCTCCCAGTTTCTTCCCTTTTCGGCTCCCGGCCTGGCGCACTGCAGAGTTTGCGGCCCACGGCCCTTAGAGGGCGCTCCGGGCCTTCCCGCCGCGCGGCGCTGCCCGCGGGCCCCTCGCTTTGCAGCCCCAGTGGTTGGGGGGCTTTATAGAACACACACGTTCAGTTACCTGCTTTGGTTTTCCCTCAGTGTTTTGCATTTTTTTTTTCATTTCTNTTGTCTTCCACTTGGGCATGTTTGAGGAAGGGCATATTTCAGCCTACCTCAGACTTTTTTCACCAAGTCCAATGAGAAAAGTCCTGATTTGACTGACCTGGCTTGAGCCACTGGCGGTCCTTGGAGCAAGCGGGGTGGGAAAGAAGGTGGTGAAGAGGGAAGCTCCACCAGAGCCCCTTGGAGTAGAGGAAGGGGTTACTGTTCCCGAAATAAAAGCAGAGAGCAGGGAGTGCTGCGTAAAACCAAGGCTCCATGAATCGGTGGGGAAAGATTTCAAAACTAGGGAATAATTAAACATCAAAATGATTGCAAATTACAAGAGCTCTGGGAGCTCATAGACCTTGCGGGATAAAGGAAGAACGAATCCTCACGGGGACCCAGGAGAAAGTTTTCCAGAAAGGCAACCCGTAGGATTCTGTCTTTGCTGGGTGCTCACGGGGGCAAGAGGTACCTGCCAGGGCTTAATGGCTTGGATGCGTTTCCTTTCCGAAAAGAGATGCTGCGTTTCACTTTTCCATCAGTCTAGAATTAGTCTGACAACCTTTCCTCTCTGCAGAAGGACACGGGTCTAGGGGCCGTCACAGTGGAGGGCTACCTCGACCTCAGGTTGTGAGCTGCAGCTCCATCAGGATGGCCTCAGGAGGCTGCTGGCGACCCCGGCGCCTGGGCGCAGAACGCGGACCGGCTGGCTGCAGGCGTCCGGGTCGCCTCCAGGGGCGCTCCTAGTCCGCTTCCAGGCAGGGAGCTGACCACAGACAGACAGGTGGAAGTCTGGATGGGAACCCTAAGCCGTGTTATCATCATAGAGATCGGAGTCTTCGAGTATAGGCAAGCGCCCGCCTTTCTTTGCGCGTTTACAGAACGCTTTCTTTGAACCCAGTTCACCGGCTCCGCACAAGACAGCCGGGAGCAGAGGTGTCCAAGGACACGAAACCCCCTCTCTAACACGGGGAAGGCGGGGTGAGCCTCAGGGGCGACGGCCGCGTGCTGATCGAGATGAAGGAGCCTGGCCAGGGTCACCACCGGGGACGCCAGAGGTCTTTATTTAAGGTGACAGAGGGCACAGTTGGGCTTGGCGACGACTGGACGTGACGGGCCCTTTCCTGAGCCAGCAAGCCAGAGGAGGTTAGGCACCGGGGCGCCCCCCAATCCCTGCGTTTTCAAACCCGCCCCGCGCTTTCTCGCCTCTCTCAGGCACCCGGAGCCCCGGCCCCGCGCCCCGCCCGCCTCGGGCCACCACCCCCGCCGCCCTTGCGCCGGCAGGGGGAGCCCGCTCGCGGCTAAAAGGCGCGGCCGGCGGCCGGCGGCCTCAGTGCGGAGCGCGGCGGCCGGGGCGCGGGGCCCGGAGCTCTCGGCGCGGGGCCAGGGGCGCGCGGGCGCGGCGCAGAGCGCTCAGACGCACACCGACGGCGGGGACCCGACGGCAGCCCCTCCGCACTCCCGGACTCTCGCCCAGCGCCCGCCCGCCCGCCGCCCGGCCCAGTCGGCCGCGCACCCCGGGGCTCGCGATGGCCCCCAAGGTCGGGGCGTCCCGTGGCGCGCGGCGCCCGCTGCCCTGGGCGGCGCTGCTGCTGCTAGCCGCGCTGCTGCCCGTCTTCTCCCCGGCGGGGGCTGCTCCAGGTACGCGCAGTCCCGCGCTCGGCCGCCGGGCTCTTCGCGCCCCTCTGTCCACTTTCCATGCGCCCCTCGGCCGCCTGTCGCTCCGGGCACCGCCGCCCTCCCCGCTCTGTGCTGGCTGCATGTCGGGTCCCTAACCTGTGCGTCCTCATCGCTCGCGAGTCCCGGCGTGGAGGGGCGACTGGGGACGAGGGGGTCCCGGTATTAGGTGCCCTGCGCGCCAGAGGCGAGGGCAGGGACACGGTTAGTCACAGGAGACCTCAGCTTCCTCGGTTTCAATTTTGCCGTCGAATGCCCGGAATCGGACATTCCAGGAACATTCAGGCAAAGAAAAGCCTGAAAAGTAAAAACAAAGTGGGGGGCGCGGGTGGAAAAGAAAAGTGACCTTTCGGCGCTGCGGTGGGAGTGAGGGCGACGCTTTCCTTCGCCCAGAATTTCCCCCCCGCCCCGGGGCATCCTCCCTTTCCTCCTGTTCACCTGCCCCGAGGCACGGATGCCTGGTGTGTGGTGGACGGTTCCCAGGAGACCAGGGAGGTGGGCAGGCAGGACACGTCCACGAGCGCGCGGGGAGAGCCCTGAGCTGCCGCGGGGCGGTCGGGTACCTCGGGGCCCAAGGAGAAGCCCGGCTCTTAGGGTGCATCTCAGTGGGAATTTGGAGCTGGGAGAGAACTTCTGTCTTGGGAGGAGAGAGGGGAAGCCGGGAGTCGGTTCGGGAGGACCGCACCCTTCCCCTAAGGCCGAGGCTGGGCACGGGGTGGATGCTTTCCTCGGGGGCTGAAACGTGAGCAACTGCTTTTTCCGAAAATGCCAGCTCGCTGTGTTCACATTTCTCATAGGTTTCCCGCAGAGAGAGAGACAAGGGTTTTCATCTCCAAGTCGTTGGTGGCCTTTGTTTCCACCTCCTGTGCAGGCATTTTCACACGACACTGTGTGTATTTTATTTATGTCATCTGTTTGTAGGAATCCAAGAAATGGACATTTTTATTGATACTGTTCACTCCCAGCTGGATTATAAAAAATTCAGACGCGATTCCAAGGAGTGCTACTTGCTTTGTGAGACTATTTCGTGTCTCGATTGCCCTCTTACTACAAGTGGAAGGGGGAAAGGGCCACACTGCTTGCTGACTCCTGTTGGTGGGTGCCTCGTGTGTGACGCTTGCTTCAGGGTTATGCCAAGTGCTGAGATGCCACTTGTTCATAAAAGGCGGTTCCAGCTGTGGGTTTTTTCCACTCTGTTAGCTACTTCTAGGAAAGCATTGTCTGAATATTTTTTATAGTATTTTTATCAATAAGACTATTTTAAAACCTTTTGCCACCCCCCTAACCTACAACCCATGGCTTTTTTCCCCCTCTCTAAATTAAAATTCTCTGAATGTTGAAAGAGTTTTAGTATCAGAAAGCAGACTGGAACTGGAGCCGGTGCCATGCCGGCGTTTTACAGCCTTGGACCTGCTGGACGGCTCTGCCGCCTGTTGATGGGTTACGTTTGAGTGGGTCTGAGGTCCGGGTGGCTTGTGATTGCTCCCGGGACCAGCTGTGTTCCCTGCTGCCTCTTCTCTCGCCTTCTGCTCCGTAAATCACTGAGCTGTGGAATGTTGGAGCTGGAGTGCTTGCTGGCACCTCTCTCTACTGTGTTGACGTGGGATTTGCAGGAAAATGATGACCAGACTAGAAGCAGACAAAGGAGGACAAGCGTATTTTGAAATGCATATCCACTGCCTTTACATGATAGAGGGAAAGGAACCTGCGAGAGCTCCCCCGTGCTGGGGAAGAAATCGGGGGTCGCAAAATGTATTTCATCCGCTTCTCCGGAAGGCTTCCTGTCTGTCTTGCTGTAATAGCTACAGTCACTGCCCCAGACTTGTACTCTGGATGTTATAGCAGGGCTGTGGACACACTGCTTCCTCTCTGGCTCAGCCAATGCACGGGCTTAGCAAACTTCTGAGTCAGAGCCTCTCCTAGTCCCCAGACCTTTGGGACCAGAATCCCTGTAATGAAATCCCCCAGAGACAGATTCCTAGTGGTGGACCCACCACAGCTCAGAGGAATTTTCTTTAAAGCAGAGATGATTTGCAGGGCATGCTGAAGACCTAAATAAACCCTTCATCTTGATGGTCAATTAAAATGTAAAACAAAATAAGCAAGTGGATGCCTTTCACCCCCTCCGCCCTCCCTACAGTAAAATACAACCCAACCATTAAAATTATGATTGCACTTGTCAGTCTGATAAGACAGTTTTCTAGAAACATATAAGAACACACACACACACACACACACAGAGTCATATATTTATAATGATTATCTTAGGGTGGTTTGGGGTGATTTATATTTCTTTAAAGCTTGAAGACTCTTTTAGGGAATCCTCAAGGTCAAAGCGATTTTCAAAGTAATACTAAGATACTATTTGCCTTTTTCACAGTGTTGGTAACTGTGGAGACGGTACAAAAGTTTAGTGGGGAAACTGGTGGTGCTTTAGGGTGAGTCTTGGCATTGGTGCCCTCATGAACTCAGGGTCATTGCATCTTTCAGACACGCTAGTTTCAATGAAGAATGTCCTTGGTGCAAGAGTAAAAGTGAGAGATTTTACCAAATCTCTCCCCTTGTATGCATGTCTTTTTAATATGCTGTGTGAAGAAATGGGAAAGGCATGATTAATACTTCTTCTGACAGCTCACGTTCATCAGTAAAGTGGAAGTGTTAGCTGCTCAGTCATGTCTGACTCTTTTCGACCCCATGAACTGTAGCCCTCCAGGCTCCTCTGCCCATGGGTTTTCCAGGCAAGAATACTGGAGTGGGTTGCCATTCCCTTCTCCAGGGGATCTTCCTGACCAGGGATTGCACCTATATCTCCTGCACTACAGGCGGATTCTTTACTGTCTGAGCTAAGAACTGGGAAGTTCTTTGATAATTGTGCAGGAAAGCAGTTGTGATAGTGTGAGGTGTGAACTGAACTAGCTGCTCTTTTTCTTTTTTTGTGGAACATCACCTTAAATAATGGGCTGTGAACAAACCCATTATTTTGACTTGGGTATTTGGCAGACATCTCAAAAAATGAACAAAAGTGGGCTGCTGCTTCTGGTAAAATAACTGCTCATATGTCTTGCCAGTGAGAAAATTTGAGCTGTCAAGTGAAAATTAGAATTTTGCCAAGTAACCGCCAAATCCTAAGCTTGAATGTGTACCACTATTTAGACAATTTTCTAACAAGATAGCTGGTGATATAAATGATTTTGAAATACTGTGTTATAAAGAATATCAATGTTTAGATGCTCTGCACAGACAAGTGAACTGGTAAATCCAGGTGACTGATACACAGTGTTACGAAAACTTGCCTGGCTAAAAGATCCACTGAAATTCAAAATAGCCCAGTGGATTTTCAGTGTAACAAAATGAGAGAAATTCTTTATATGGTTTCAGATTGTACACTGCAGCTAACCTTTAAGGAACTACTAACTTGATGAGTTTTGGTGTAGTATCAAAAACTTTCCAAAATTATCTGTAAGGCTATTGAAATACTTTTTCAATATCTGTATGAGGCCTGATGTTCTGGGGGGACTCCAGCAAAAACAATATACTGCAATAGGTTGCAGTTGGATAGGAGATCCCACTGTCCTCCATTAAAGAGATTTGCCAAAATGCCATTCTTCTCATTATTTCTTTTTTATTTTGGAAAACAGTTTATTATAAAATCCAGTTTGTTATGGTGGCTTGTAATGGTTTACTATTGCTATTTCAACATGAATTAATAGGTATGTAGATTAACCTCTTCCAGGATTTAATTTCTAGTAAGTAGACATAACCTCTGTGAGATCCTCATTAATTTAAGCATAGAAAGGAATCTGAGAACAGGAAGTTTGATGACGACTGGTGTGTAGAAAGGAAGTAGGCTCAAATCAAGGTGTGTGGGTGTGTCTCCATGGTGTCACCCTTCACCTGCCCTGTAACCTCAAGCCAGTTAGTCAGTCTCCATTCAGTTCAGTTCAGTTTAGTCGCTCAGTTGTGTCCAACTCTTTGCAACCCCATGAACTGACAGCATGCCAGGCCTCCCTGTCCATCACCAACTCCCGGAGTTCACTCAGACCCAGTCCCCATTAGACTGAGTAAATGGAAAGTTTCCTTCTGCCTCTAGAAGCCCTCATAGGCTCTCCTGTGGCCCAGGCTCCATGCAGCTCTTAGGGTTTCCCTCCTCCTTGCTGTCCTCTGAAAGGAGGGGGTGAGCTCCCCCTCTCTTTTTATCTTGTGCATTGGACTCCCACCCCTCAGATGAAAAAACTGTTTTTTTGTCAGCTGAGCACAGAATTCATTAGTAGTGTTTAGAGGTTGTGATAGAATTGCAGAGTGGTAACTTGTGTCCCTGGAAAGTTATCACCGGTCAGTTCCAGGGTACCATCTTACCAAGACCGTCCCTAGCTCTGTTTAGACCTAAGGGCGCGTTCCCCCAAAACTGGCCTGGTTGGAGATGAGGAGTGGAGGGATGTTTTTTCCTTTTGCTGTTGTAACAAGTTACCGCAAACTTAGAGGCTTTAAATAACACACATTTGTTATAGTTCTGGAGGTTAGAAGTCTGAAATGGGCTTCACTGGGATACAATCAGAGGTTGTGTTGCTTCTCTGGGCTTGAGGGAGAATCCAGTTCTTCTCACCCTCTCCAGCTTCTAGAGGTGCTGAGATCCTCAGCTGGTGGCCTCTCCAGCAATGACCTCTCTCTGCTTGCATCCACACGTCACCTTCTCTGACCTTCATTCTCCCTCTTTCGCTCATAGAGACCCTTGTGATTACACTGGATGGTCCTTAATCACATGTGCAAAGCTGATTTTGCTGTGTGAGGTCATGCATTCACAGGTTTTGGGGATTCAGACGTGCACATTTTGGGGGGGCATTATTCTGCTACTGCATGGCGTGAGAGTGGGAGGAGCTGATTAGATGCAGACATTTCAGGAAAGTCTTCATGACTTTGCTAATAAGAAGCAGATCCTTTTTATTGGTCCCTTTGGAATTTAGAAGTTTCTTGAGTTACAATAAAACTTCTTATCAGAAGGTTTCGTTTCAGTTAGAAAACATGGGGGTCAGTATTTAAATATATAAAGGAGAGAAAAGAATATATATGTATATGTAATCAGATGTTTAGCCATAGAATATATATATTAGGATACACCTGAAATTGAAAACTTGGCTGCCTTTGGGGAGGACTGGGTAACTGGGGGTGGGGATGGATATTTCATTATTTTAGTAGACAACGTTAGAGCATTTGGAATCAGGGAGATACTGCTTAAACACATGGCAGACATCCTTTTTTCCTTCTAAGATGTTTTACTTGTCTTTTACTTTTTAAAAATCTTTTATTTTTTATATATATTTTTAATTTTTTTTTCTCTCTCTCTATTTATCCTTGTCTTAGTTACAAAGAAGATGGATTTAATTTAATTTGGGGGTATTGTGTTACTATTATCATCTTATTAAGGAAAGTTCTCCAGTATGGATCAGATGGTTAAAACTTAGAAATTTTGAATAAGGAATTTTTGTGGCCCTGAGTATTAGGTGACGTCATGTGGAAGACATTTTTTTTCTCCCAGTTTCTTCCCTTTTCGGCTCCCGGCCTGGCGCACGGCAGAGTTTGCGGCCCACGGCCCTTAGAGGGCGCTCCGGGCCTTCCCGCCGCGCGGCGCTGCCCGCGGGCCCCTCGCTTTGCAGCCCCAGTGGTTGGGGGGCTTTATAGAACACACACGTTCAGTTACCTGCTTTGGTTTTCCCTCAGTGTTTTGCATTTTTTTTTTCATTTCTGCTACTCACTGGAGCTTCCTTCAGATATTAACCTAGGAAGGACACATCACTCCTGTGATGCCTGCAAGTTATCAATTTTCACCTGACTGCTGGTGAGAAAGAACCAGGGGCCCTGGTTCCAGCAGCTGGAGGATGGGTGAGAACCCGGGACCCCGCGGGGTGGTGCCTGCCTTCTGGGTGCTGGAAGTCATTTTTGAGTGAATTTTAGTGAAACTGCCTCTCTCAATATCCATCCCCCTCCATGTTCTGTGGATTCTTTTTGTATTCAGGGACACTGATGCAAATCCTAAGATGGGTTTAATAAGTGCACTGAAATAGTCCAGTCGCTCAGTCGTGTCCTACTCTTTTCGATCCCATGGACCACAGCACGCCAGGCCTCCCTGTCCATCATCAACTCCCGGAGTTCACCCAAACTCATGTCCATTGAGTCAGTGATGCCATCCAGCCATCTCATCCTCTGTCGCCCCCTTCTCCTCCTGCCTTCAATCTTTCTCAGCACTGGGTCTTTTCCAATGAGTCGATTCTTTGCATCAGGGGGCCAAAGTATTGGAATTTCAGCTTCAGCATCAGTCCTTCCAATGAATATTCAGGACTGATTTCCTTTAGGATTGGTTGGTTGGATCTCCTTGCAGTCCGAGGGATTCTCAAGAGTCTTTCTTCTCCAACACGATAGTTCAAAAGCATCAATTCTTTGGCACTCAGCTTTATTTATAGTCCAACTCTCACATCCATACATGACTACTGGAAACACCATAGCTTTCACTAGACGGACCTTTGTTGGCAAAATAATGTCTCTGCTTTTAAAGATGCATTTTGGGGTTAGACGGTCATTTTACGTGGCCAGATGGTTGGTCCAAGCCAGTAAACGTGGGTTGTGGATGCACCTGTGTGGCATGTGGGAAAAGGGTGGACAGTGGGTCCCTGCACCCCCCATGCCGTGCCTGGAACCAGTTAGCATCGTGATAAGCAATCCGAGCGGCTGTGCAACCACGGCTCCTAATTTGAGATGACTCTACATTTATTTGCCTGTGCGCCCACCAACACTCACCACAGCTGGACTTCCCAGGGCTGGGCAGGGCCGGAGAGGCCCTGAAGGGGCACGTGTGGTCTCCTGGGAGCTCAGAGGAACAACCCCAGCCCAGGCCAGGTCAGGCGAGGGCGGCCGGGGCGCATGGGCCCCACGAGCTGCTGTCTGTTCCCGGCCAGGGTGCCTGTTAACCGATGGGTTCTCTGGGGCAACAGAGGGGAAAGCGGCCAGCACCGTCTCCTGAGGGCAGTACCAGCTCATCCTCGTAGAGTTTTATAAAAATAAAATCCTCTGCTGAGAAGGCTCAACTTGTCTGCATGGGCGATGGCCTGGCTGTGTGGTTGTCGCCTGCGGCTCCCACCTAGCACATGGAGAGCGGAGGTGAGGCTGTCCCACTGAAGCTGGNAATAGAATTCCAACATTCATTTGAAAAATTATTTAAAAATCAGTCATTTTGGTGTTTTGCCCACACATTGCCAACCATCTGGATATTTCTGCATTTCTGGATGGATATTCCTGTGCTGCTTGGGATCTTATGGATAATTGTTGGATTTTTCCAATCTTCCTCAGAATCATAGTCAGATTTGTAGATCATGTTGCTTCTTCCCCCAAGCTACACTGCACTTCAGTACCTCATAACCTTTCTTGGCATATCGATGGGATTTTTGGTCAAACATTCGTGGTTACACTGAGATTTGTGTTTTCTTCATTTCAGAGTCTGGGAACTATTTGGCGGTTTCCAGTGGAAAGTCAGAATTGAATTTCAAACAAAGAAGCAGTAGGGAGACTTACATAAACATGAAGGTTTTAGTGCATTAAAGAGCAATCCTTGGTATACTTAAGAAATAATTTGACCATTTTGGGGTTTTTAGGGACCGGTTTATTTCACAAGCTCTTAACATTCTTTTGGGGGTTTTCTCCGTAACCAGGGTTGTCCCCTCCTACTCCTCCGCCTCCCCTGCCGGACTGGGTGGGCTGCAGGGAGCTCTTAGCTGAGAATGGCAGCCATTCCTGGCTGGTATTTGCCTTCATGTCTTTGGGCGTGTCTCCACTGGCAGCCTTTTGTGACTAAATGTACTGGCTGCCGGGGTAGCTTCAGAAAGTTATTTTTGACTTTCATAGAAGATTTTGATTAATAGGCTCTTAATCCATTAGGTTCTGACGGCAAGNGGCGTGTCTCCACTGGCAGCCTTTTGTGACTAAATGTACTGGCTGCCGGGGTAGCTTCAGAAAGTTATTTTTGACTTTCATAGAAGATTTTGATTAATAGGCTCTTAATCCATTAGGTTCTGACGGCAAGTGGCAAAAGCCCAACTTGAACTAATTTAAGCCCCAGAATCCATTGGCTTGTGAAGCAGCACATTGGGAAGGGCAGTGGGTGAGCTGGTCTGAAGGAGCCCTAGACTCTTTCTCTCTATCTCTGGTCTCTTCTCCGTGGGACAGGAAGAGCTGGTCACCCACAGTGCCAGCCAGGGGCTAAGGCAGTGGCCAGGGTCCGGCTCCAGTGAGAACATTTCCTGTGAAGACTTCGGGGCTGGCTGGGATAACAGGGACAGAAGTCTGTTACCAGAAGAATTGGGGGAAGCTTCACTGGGTAGAAAATATAATGTGTCCTTCACACAGTGCATTTTGGGTTGCCTGCTGTGCAGAGATTTTTTTTTTTTTTTTTTTAGGGTCTTGGAACTCTACAGAAATGTCGTCTCTCTAGAGAGATTTTGGATTCAATTATTTTTCCTCAAAGGAATCCTGAAGCGCTACACGTGTGTGCTCGGTCACTGAGTCGTGTCCAACTCTTTGAGACAGTGTGGACTGTGGCCCACCAGGCTCCTCTGTCCATGGGATTTCCCAGGCAAGAATACTGGAATGGGTACCCATTTCCTTCCCCAGGGGATCTTCCCGACCGAAGGATCAAACCCACATCTTCTGTGTCTCCTGCACTGCAGGCGGATTCTTTACCCACTGAGCTACCTAATCGCCACCAATTCCAGTGAAAGATGGCAGAGATGGCAGTTGAGAGAACCCTGACTCCCTCTGGGCATTTGAATGAATCTCTTTGAGATGAGGCTAAACAGGATGAGAAGAAAGGGAGGAGAGCAGTGTGGACTTCAACTCTTTCCATCTCATTTAAGCCACGAGGCTGAGAAGCCTTCACTCTTACACTTTACACTTTTCCCAGGCCTATTGTGATAGAAGGTACTTACATTGAAACTTGGTATTATATCTTCAGAGTATCTCCATGCTGTCGTTTCATCTCATTGTTTAAATCCGGTGGGCTGTTTTGGATCCCATGAGCTTGGAAAAAAAAGTTGAGATTGAAATAGAAAAGGCCAGAAGTGGATTTTCAGGCTGCAGGTCAACTTGGCTTTGGGGTTGGTTGAAGAAGGAGGCTTCCTATTTTCAGAGCTTTCTGGTGGGGGGTGTGCAGGGGGGCTCCCCACTGATGACCCCAGGAGGGTACATGGTGGGAGAGTGATTAGTACTGTGGGAGGCTCTGAATGAGGGGGAAGTGGCCTGGAACCTCACTCTGAAAAGGCAGCCACACTTGACCTCAGATTGATGGTCATGTCCAGTGGGATGAGGGAACAAGCCCCTGGGGATGCTTGGGAACTTCCACTGTCCCCTCCTCATGCTCCTCATCCTGTGCTCACTCCCCTGATGGACATAAGCTGATTGGAGGGGGTGAGTGGTGACAGCCCAGCCTCCACGGTTCTACTTTCTCCACGCGGAGGCTTATGGGTTAGCAGAGACAGTCACATTGGTCTCCTCCTGGAATTCATCTTGCNGTGCTCACTCCCCTGATGGACATAAGCTGATTGGAGGGGGTGAGTGGTGACAGCCCAGCCTCCACGGTTCTACTTTCTCCACGCGGAGGCTTATGGGTTAGCAGAGACAGTCACATTGGTCTCCTCCTGGAGTTCATCTTACAGGAAGGCTGCTTCCACTTTCACTCCTGCTTGCCTGTGGTGGTGGAGGGGGTGTGCTGGGTGGAGGCCAGGGTTATTTCCCTCGCCCTGTGGTGAGGCAGTGATCCTGAGATGATCTACACTGCAGGCTCAGTAGTGTCCACCTGAGGGTTTAGAACTGGAGAGGGAGGGGATACAGGAAGCTCCACGGTAGTCACACTCTAGATCCACCTTCTCCAGGGCAACCTCAGCAATAATAAACCCGAAAGTTTGATTTTCTGACTCCTGGCTTCCCTGATGGCTCAGTGGTAAAGAATCCACCTGCCAATGCGGGAGACATGGATTTGATCCCAGGGGTTAGGAAGATCCCCTGAAGAAGGAAATGGCAACCCACTCCAGTATTCTTTCCTGGGAAATCTCATGGACATAGGAACCTGGTGGGCTACGGTCTATGGGGTCGCAAAGAGTCAGATACTACTTAATAACTAAACAATAACATTTACTTTCTTAAATTGATTGAACTCAGATGTTCATAAGGATCACTTTTGTCCCTCATGCTTCAAATCCAGGGAAAGCTCCTGCATACATTTAATCAGATGAGATAAAAATTATGTGTGAATGGCACCCCACTCCAGTACTCTTGCCTGGAAAATCCCATGGACGGAGGAGCCTGGTGGGCTGCAGTCCATGGGGTCACTGAGTCAGACATGACTGAGCGACTTCCCTTTCACTTTTCACTTTCATGCATTGGAGAAGGAAATGGCACCCCACTCCAGTGTTCTTGCCTGGAGAATCCCAGGGACGGGGGAGCCTGGTAGGCTGCCGTCTATGGGGTCACACAGAGTCGGACATGACTGAAGTGACTTAGCAGCAGCAGCAGCAGCTGAAGAGAAACATATAGGTCCTTTTTCATCACTGTCCAATCATTGATATTTTCATCATTGTCCACTGTGGCTATTTAACATCAATTTATAAATTGTGTAGTATATATTGTGAGTTTTGAGAACCAAATAGATTTTTCAGATTTGATTTTCAAGTCAAGTCAAACTGCTACTGTCTGAGTCATTTCTCTCAGTAAGTATTACTGCCTCAGAACATACTGGGTTCTACCTATTCAACGTTTTACCAGTTGGATTTTCCACCTCGGCTGTGGGGTATAGCCTCATTGTTGATGATGATTCTGTGAGTGGCAGCTCCATCCAGTGCTGTCACAGAAATGAAAAAATTTGAGCATGCTTGTCAGCTACTGTTTTGTTTATAGATGAAAGGTTGGTTGTAAATCCAGCTTAGAGTTTTCATTTATTCCTCTGATGTTTGTTGAACTCTGTGAGCCAACACTTTGGTGTAGCAGATTTGGCTAAAGTCCATCAAGTTGGGAAGCTATGTCAGTGGCTTCACAACTTCTTTGCTTCTGCCATCTGTCTATCTTCCTTTGTCTTTTTGCTTGTCTGGAGAATATAACCAAGTAATGATATGGTATTTTTTTAAGGCAAAAAAACCAACCAAACATACATAACACTTTAGATCCAGAAAGATTCACTTACTATTCTAAATCATAGTCTCCAGCATTTCTCCATAAATTGTGCCATTTTTGGGTCAGTCTTACCCTTGATTCATTGTATTAATGGGTTCTGAGCTTTCCTTCTCTTATTCTGAGAAATTGCCCTTGGTAGAGCTCTCTTTCTAGAAACATTTATTTCCAGCCCTGTGGATAGGCCTGTACCCTGAAGGATGGGTGGTGTGTCTGAACCAAGAATCTTGAATGTGTGGAATTCACATGTACCTCTCAAATAGGCAGTGGGGACTAGGTCTGGGATGGTTAGTTGGGAGCTGAGAACGAGGAAGATATTGGTTGTACGAGTAACTGAAGCCTAGGGAACACCTTACCTTCCCCTCCCCAGATCCAGATGGATATTATCTACTTCCTTGGAGCCCAGGCCAGTTTTTCACAGCCACTTGGGTCTCTTGGGGGAGAGAGGAAATTTTGGAGGTGGGAGATGAGTCCTCGAGCAGATCTGTACCTTAAGCCTTCAGGGTCTGGGTTAGTCCTGGTTCTTCTCCNTCATTGTATTAATGGGTTCTGAGCTTTCCTTCTCTTATTCTGAGAAATTGCCCTTGGTAGAGCTCTCTTTCTAGAAACATATTTATTTCCAGCCCTGTGGATAGGCCTGTACCTTGAAGGATGGGTGGTGTGTCTGAACCAAGAATCTTGAATGTGTGGAATTCACATGCACCTCTCAAATAGGCAGTGGGGACTAGGGCTGGGATGGTTAGTTGGGAGCTGAGAACGAGGAAGATATTGGTTGTACGAGTATCTGAAGCCTAGGGAACACCTTACCCTCCCCTCCCCAGATCCAGATGGATATTCTCTACTTTCTTGGAGCCCAGGCCAGTTTTTCCACAGCCACTGGGTCTCTTGGGGGAGAGAGGGAATTTTGGAGGTGGGAGATGAGTCCTCGAGCAGATTTGTACCTTAAGCCTTCAGGGTCTGGGTTAGTCCTGGTTCTTCTTCAGACTTTAGCCTTCATCTTAACCTAGAGCTCTTTTGGATGGACCCAGACTCCCATGGGAGTCTCATAATTGAAATAGGAATTGGGAAGTTGTCAGGATCAGCAAATAAATGGTTGCTCCCGGAGTTAAGGTGGAGGTCATCAACTGGCAGCCAACGGACTGAGTCTGGCCAGCTGGTGTGTGTGTATGTGTGTGTGTGTGTGTGGTTGTGTGGGTGTATATGTGTTTCTTCACATAGTGGGTTTTTTTTTTTTGCACTTAACTAGCTAGTATAAAATGGAGAAATTTCACATAAAATCCAGGATTTCTAGCTTCTTAGAAAAACCTCCAGAATATTGGACAATCTGGGTCCTGAATTCCCTTTTGCCGGCAGGTGCCAGAAGCTAAATTGTGCCTTTGTGTAGCGTGTACATCCCTTCATATGTCTCCACTCACTTGCTTCATCTTCCTGGTCCTCAGGGGGACTCTTGGCTGACCTCATTAGTCTAACCTTAGTGTCTTTTTGTCAATCCATCAGTCATTTATGTGAGTACTGAGCATGTGGTCAGTATCTGATGCCCAGATAGGTGCCAGAATGGGGAGGTGGGGATGGCGCCCTGTCCACTGTGATAAATGAGCCCTGCACATGGGAGGACCAAGCCGGCCCCGGGTGCCTAGCTCTGAACTCAGCCTCCTTGAGGGCTTTTGCTAGCCCTGGAGAATCCTGTGAAGCTGCTCTGTGGACTCTCTGAAGATTGATGTGGAGGAGCCCTTGGAATCTTGGAACCGTCCTTGAACAGATGCGGATCCATACTTTGGCCCTTCAACCAAATTGGCTTCCAGGGCCCTCTTGAATGAGAGCTGGAGTTTGGAGCTTAGACCAAAGTGAGAACTCTGGGTGCCAACGGTCCCTTATTTTTCATTCTCAAACAAACCAACAGGGGCCTCAGGGGAGCCGTAGCACTGAAATGCCTAGCTTGGCAATGACCAGGTACCTGAAATGTCATCAAAATACCATTTGCCACTTAGTACCTGGTGAAACGTTCTTGACTCTGGATGGGGTTTGCTGGTATGAGCTGTGGAATGAGTCCGCTGCGGTGTGTGATCGCTTGAATCATAGCAGACGCTGCTGGCTGCTGCTTCTGTCTTGAGCACCTCACCATCTGTCTCCCTTCAAAGACAGCCTTGACTGGGGGGAGATGAGGAAGGACATGGACAGGAAATTCTTTGTACTTAATCTAAAATCCTGGCGGCTGCAGCTTGAACTCACTTCCACATTTTGCTTTCTACGGAGATGAGAAAACAGCTTGTCACGGCCCTCGTGTGTCGTGCACGCCTTGTGAGGTCCCCTCCCAACGTCCCCTCTATCGAGCCATGTAATTCCTATCGTGTTGACTTTGGGCTTGTCCTTTTTCTCTTTGGAGAAGCAGTTCACGGGATAAATGGCTTTAAAGAGTATACCCCTCCTTACCTTAATCAGATGAGAATCCTGAAAACTGTCCCAAGAGGGTTCTGTGCTTCATTTATCTAGAAGTGAAGATGGTCTACGAACACTTACAAGTAAGTAAGAAATCACCCTGTCATGTCTCTCTGTTATGCTGCCAGAATGGTACTCCTGAGACACAGAACCCAGAATGCAGACTGCAGACCCTGAAACCTGCTTCACACTTCCTACATTTCATTTAAGGCATGAAGTCATGAGACCTACCAAGTGATGATCAGGAATAGCACACATCACTGCGTTTCTAGTCCCAAGAATAAGGCTTCTGTCGAGTAGCCCAGGTTCATGCTTGTTGATCTGCACCTGCTTAGAGCCGTTCTTCCTTAATTAGGGGCTGCTTTGATGGATTCCTGCAGAGCTAAGGCACGGAGTGAAGCGTGGACCTGGAGTGACCACAGATTTCCTTTCACCCATCCTTCCTGGTCTTCTTTTCATCCAAACTTTTCTGAGTGAGGCATGGGTGCTGTTGACCAGGCAGCATCAGCAATGACATCAATTTTAAAGGTCAAAGTTGATGAGAATCCAGGGAATGATAATGTCCCTAAGTCACCGTAGTATTGTGTGTAATTGGCCTGATTCCTGTGTGTTGGGGGTGGTGTGGGGGAGGGGTTTTGGCCTAAGGTGTTTGGAGAACCTTAAATTCAAGACTGATTTTATAAGGCAGTTGACCCTAAGGGATGATTTCAGGATCCCCTAAAGGCTTTTGTGTTTTAGAAACAGCCTTCATTAGGTAACTGTCTAAGTCCTAAAATGTCACTATTAGAAAGTAGTTACTTTGGCCCAAGGGCTTCCCTGGTGGTTCAGATGGTCAAGAGTCTGCCTACAATACAGGAGACCAAGGTTCAATCCCTTGGCCGGGAAGATCCTTTAGAGAAGAAATGGCAGCCCATCCCAGTATTCTTGCCTGGAGAATTCCATGAACAGAGGAGCCTGGTGGGCTACAGTCCACGGGGTCGCAAAGAGACACGACTGAGTGACCCACACTTCCACTTCACTACTTCGGCCCAAGATTTTGTTATGCAAATGTGACTGTCATTCACTTACTCCATTCCTTCCATCGAGAGAGCCTACTAGGAGAGAGAGCGGGAGGTGAAGGCAGAGTGCCCCTCCGAGGGGAAAAATGGCAAGGGAAGGTAGGGTAGGTGCTGGAGCTGGAGCCCTCACGATTGGTTTTAGGATACTGGTGGCTTCCTAAATCAGCTTTTCATGGGTGTGGTCATTGATCATTTATGAGCGGGGACAGAGTCCCAGATCTGTGAGCTGTGAGAAGAGCCGGGCGTTGCAGCTGGCCACAGCAGGATTTGCATTCGGTTCTACCCCCGTACAGCTGTGTGGCTCTGGACAGTTCTCCTAACCTCTCTGTTCCAGGCCTTGCTTGCTGTCTTCATCTGCCGTATGGAGGTGGTAAACGGCACCTCCTGCGTTGTGCGTGTTAAGAGCATCTCATGCAGTGTGAGTTTCAGGCAGAGGGTGGTGGCTGGTAGGCACTCAATAAGCCCCCTTTTCTTGTCCATTTCCCTCTCCCATTTTTATACTTTAGAGTTGGTTTACACCAGATGGTTTTTTTTTTTTTTTCCTGGTGTACAAATGCTGACAGTTACTGTGTTGAGACACACTGATGGTACTTGATCACTGGCAGGAGGAGAACAAACAAACTCTTGCACGGACACACTTGGAGACTGATGGGGTAAGCGGAATGCGGTGATGTGCATTTGGTTTTGATGGCCCAGGGGGATTTGCCTCTTGTTCTTCTTTACTTTCCTCATCTTATAGGAGCTCCTTGAGGTTTTCCATGTCCCCCTTACCCTGGGCGGGTGCACCATTTGACCGCCATTCTCATGTGACTTGGAAATGATTCCATGCCGTGTTCAAGGACAGAGGTGAGGCAGAGCAGGAAAGAACAGCGAGCGTATTTATGGATTGTTCCTCCTTTCGGACGTCAGTAATGAACGGGAATCTTCTTCAGGCTGAGGTCATTGTGTGTGGATTGAATCACTCATGCACAGTGGAAAGCATGATGGTGTTAGGGCTTTACAGATCTCTCATTATTAGACTGTCTGTCCAGGATCGACCTTTCCTGAAGGGAGGGTTAGAACTGAACTGTAAAGACAAGCGTTGTTCACACATTTATTCGTTTGTTTTCTTCCTTAGGAGAGTCACCCCACCATTTTGAGGTGTTGGGGTCCTTGCTTGGTTTCCATGATATTTTGGTCAGGGTGAAGAACAGGATTCTTGGGAGTGATTTCTGCCATGGCAGGAAATGGGGACTGCAGCCACAGAAGGCCAAACCCATGGCAGAAAACGAGGGTAGGTTTTCACAGTGAAGCCTTGGAAGAAATAAAGGAAATGGAAGAAAGGGAGCCCCTGTCCTCCAGCCAAGAAAATCCTGCAAAGTTCCTTGTAGGCGAGGAAGGGTTCATGAGAATTAAGGCAGAGTCGCCATGACTGCTGATTTTAAATATCCAGATGCTCGCTAGTGGGCTGTCTTTACTGTCTCCTCAACTCAGAATTTCCCNATGTCCCCCTTACCTTGGGCGGGTGCACCATTTGACCGCCATTCTCATGTGACTTGGAAATGATTCCATGCCGTGTTCAAGGACAGAGGTGAGGCAGAGCAGGAAAGAAGAGCGAGCGTATTTATGGATTGTTCCTCCTTTCGGATGTCAGTAATGAACGGGAATCTTCTTCAGGCTGAGGTCATTGTGTGTGGATTGAATCACTCATGCACAGCGGAAAGCATGATGGTGTTAGGGCTTTACAGATCTCTCATTAGACTGTCTGTCCAGGATTGACCTTTCCTGAAGGGAGGGTTAGAACTGAACTGTAAAGACAAGCGTTGTTCACACATTCATTCGTTTGTTTTCTTCCTTAGGAGAGTCACCCCACCATTTTGAGGTGTTGGGGCCCTTGCTTGGTTTCCATGATATTTTGGTCAGGGTGAAGAACAGGATTCTTGGGAGTGATTTCTGCTATGGCAGGAAATGGGGACTGCAGCCACAGAAGGCCAAACCCATGGCAGAAAAGGAGGGTAGGTTTTCAAAGTGAAGCCTTGGAAGAAATAAAGGAAACGGAGGAAAGGGAGCCCGTCCTCCAGCCAAGAAAATCCTGCAAAGTTCCTTGTAGGCGAGGAAGGGTTCATGAGAATTAAGGCAGAGTCGCCATGACTGCTGATTTTAAATATCCAGATGCTCGCTAGTGGGCTGTCTTTACTGTCTCCTCAACTCAGAATTTCCCTGATGGCATTAGGCTTTTTGTCCGTGATTTCTCCCTTCTCACACTTACAGGCCCCTCACTTGTGATGTTGGGGGAGAAATGCTTTCTGAGGGTTGCTCTGTGCCTGTCCTCTGACATTGTGTTTTTATCTCCAAAGTGGACACTCTTTCTCTAGTGCCTCAAAAATTATGATCTTCATACTCTATTCTTTCATTCCTTGAATTTCTCTAGTGGGATCCCAGAAGTTCTCTCTTTTTCTTATCCTTTTCCTCCTAAGGCAGTGGGGTAATTTTGGGAAGAATAAGTGATGTATGTTAGCATCAGCTATACTTACTTTGTTCAGAATCTTCTTTAGTGTTAAAAATCACATACTCACCAACCTATGTGTGGTCATGAAACACTCCCCTTTCCCTCGTTTCTATGAGAGTCTAAATTCATTTTTCTAAGTGTTCTGAAGTTTAAATGTTTCTGGGTTTTTTAGGTTACCTTTTTTGCCAGCTGAGAATGTCTTGCATTGGTGAATAATCAGTTTCAGATCCAAGTTTGCCCCTGTGTTGACTGTTGTGTGAAATTTACCATCTATTTATACACATTGCGCTGCGATATCAGTTATATTATGAGCTGAGAGATTGTGTTTGACAAAACATTATGTTTTATTTTGGTTAGTTTGGAAAACCAAGAACACTGTTTTGGAATTTCATCAATGAAGATAAAAATGTTGTGCTTCTTGATAATTTTTCCGTCTTCTTCTGGGACAAAATATGGAAACATTAAAATTAGCGACCTGCAGCTAAAACCAGAGGTTTGCCTGTCTTTCAAGATGTTGATCTTGACTTGTTTTCTTTGTGGAAATGACTGATTCTCTTATCCCCCTTTAGATACAATGGATATTCTTCCCCATCGTGAGAGTTTTATGTTGTTCTTCTCAGGGTGGCTTTAAAGATTGTCCAGCTGTACCATGCCAAATCCTGAGAATTTATTTAATTTATGAATGCTTCTGGAGAATATGTCCGATTACTATTTTGTTAATCTTGTCACAGCAAGGCAACACAATCAAGCTGGGCAATGCCTCGTGCTTATTTTGATTTGTTTCACTTTGGGTTTAAGTTCGCCACTCCCAGTTCCCTGAAATACATAAAAATTTGCGGGCTTGGTATGTTTGCTTTGTAGTCACACTATAATGATGTCCAAACATGACAGTATTTAAAGTCTTTAGGATCAGACAGATGGAAAGTCGTTTGCTCTTTCACTAACCATGTCAGAGAACACTGGAAAAAAATTCGTTTTCCCAGTCTGCCCTTCTCGTAAGTTGATAGTTGCACTGTTTGCATAGCTGACCACCCACTGAAGCCAAGGCACGTGAAACTGCTGTCCACTAAAATGGGCCTGAAAGTCACGTGGGACCCACCCAAAGATGCTACCAGTAGATCCGTGGAGCATTACAACATTGCCTATGGGAAGTCACTGAAAAGTCTTAAATACATCAAGGTGAATGCGGAGACGTACTCCTTCCTTATTGAGGATGTGGGTAAGTGCCCCTCTGTCTTGTTCCCGGTCAGAACCAACTGTCCACTTCCATTCTCCTTCCATTCTCAGGCTGACAAAAAGTGGCACCTATTGGTTCTTTGGTTCTTGGGTAGCCAAGGTTAAGAGCCTGTTAAACAACAGCCTTCATCTTGCTCATGGGCTTCCCATCCTGCATTTGAAATCCTGGATCTTTCTCCAAATTGATGTAGGAAACAATTCTTCGTTTCTGGATGTGCTTTTGGAATATACGTTGATTCTTTTTTAGCTCATAGAAACTTGACTATTGGACAAGTTTGTAGTCTGACCTTGAGATTTCTAATTTATAAACCAGTTTATAATTAGGGTTAGTTAAACAGTGTGTCCCTGTAGGGGTGTATGGTGTGTCTTGCTTTGCCACATCTGATTCAGAGATATAACATTTCTCCCTGTTAAATTTGCTTCTGGAAGTTTGGAGTATTTAACATTTTGCCTAAATACATTGTTGTATCATGGCAGGTGTAGGTGGTTTTGAACTTAAACTTTGAGCTGCCTCCAGTGGATCCTCTATATTCCCCTTTCTCAGTCCCTCTGGCCTGAGACCACACTTGTTCTCCAGTCATCCCGTGGTCCAAACTTAAGATGGATCCGACAGAAGTCACAGAAGTCAGCACCTGTGATAACCAGCTCCCCCTGGCCACGTTAGCATTCTGCTGCTTTCCCTCAGTGGATCAAAACCAACTCGTGGCTTTTTCCCGTCTTCATGGCTCCAGCTAAATGTACATTTCTCTGAATCTCCTCCGTATCACTAGGCCCCAGAATCCGACTGTGATGTTAAATGGAGATTCTATCTCACAAAGGCACGAGCAGGGTCCCAGTTTCTTACTCAACCCTTGGGTTGTGAGGTTGACTGCAGAGAAGAAAAACATGCAAAAATAAAGCTTTAGAACTCACTGAAAACCAAGAGTATCCCCGCCCCTCCCCTGTACCCTGCCCCTGGCAACTTCTTGATGAAAATCAGAAGTTTTCTGAAGCGAAACAGAGACATTTGGATGAAATTTCTTTGAAATAGGAATAAGCTCAGAATGAAGAGAGAAAGTGCTGATGAGGCCTGGTTTTGCTTTTTGTCCAAACCTACAGCATTTCCCAGTTGGTCCAGCAGGTCGTGCCAAACCTTAAACGCCACCAGGTCCCAGCGTGGTCAGATAGAAGGCAGACCAGTCTTGAGCCCAGTAGGGGTCCCAGATGTGTCACTGGTCCTGGACCCCTGGCTTGAGAATGAAGTTTTGTGAAAGGAATGTTCCTCACTGGGAGAAATGCAATGATCATTATTGCCTTTGACAGAACTCTTACCTCTCCAGCCCTTTATCCCCTCAAATGCCCACAGACTTTCGTCTCTTAAAGGAATTGGCACCTTTGCTTATCTTTCACATGATAATAATCCATTTTGAGGAAAACCAGCACTACCAGAGTTTTGCTTTTCAGAACTTCAAGTTCAAGGTACGCTTGCTTTGTAACATGGTGTCTGGGTTTTCTTTTGCATCCCAGCCATTTCAGGATATCAGCTAGAGGCTTTCATTAGGTAACCTTGGTCCCTAGATGCATGTCAAAAACTGTAGTCCAGTTATTTCAGGCGCAGCGTTTCCAAGGTCTCGGGAAATGGTTTTTCTAGATCTTTTGACTATTTTTGTTGAAACAGTCAAAGGAAACCTGTGCACATTGTAAGGGAAATATTTTATTGTGAAAAGAAAATTTCATGAGGTTCTACTTAATGCAGTGTTGATTTCCCATGTGCTNAGCGTTTCCAAGGTCTCGGGAAATGGTTTTTCTAGATCTTTTGACTATTTTTGTTGAAATAGTCAAAGGAAACCTGTGCACATTGTAAGGGAAATATTTTATTGTGAAAAGAAAATTTCATGAGGTTCTACTTAATGCAGTGTTGATTTCCCATGTGCTAAATTTCTTGAGTTACATGGAAATGTTCTCACAATTTTTTTGGAGATTGGGAAGTTTTCTTTGTCGTTACTAACACTGTAGGCTAAAACATTTAGTGGACAGTGTGTGTCTGTTTCCTACATTGATTTCATGTTAAAAAAAAAAAACTCAAAAGCTGATTTTTGTTGACGGCTCATGAATCCAGGTTTATTACACATGTCATGTGCTTTGTACTAAATCAATTTTGTGTTCTTTTGGTCAGATGTGCTTCAATCGCCTGAGACCAATGTTAGTGATTTTGTTTAAAGAAAAGAGAGAAGGCTATAGTTAGACTGGTCTCTTAATTCAGATTTTTATATTTGGTTATAATTGGTATGAAGAAGACAGTGACTTCAACTGTCGTTCTTGGAGATTTGAAACAGTGGCTTGACATGAACCGTGTGTTTCAGAGCCGGGGGTAGTGTACTTTGTGCTGGTTACTGCAGAAAACAGCAATGGAGTGAGCCGTCCCGTTTACAGAGCGGAGAGCCTGCCTGGTAAGTCTTACCTTAGAATTGGAGGCTATGTTTTTGTGACTTAGACTGGGAAATTCTTTGCTTCTTCAGGTCAATGCAAATTTAGGAATCATTAAGGAGTTCCTGAACAAGAAATTTTTAGACTTGTATAGCAAGCTGAAAGATTGAAAACTAGGAGAGATTTATCCCTTCTTGTAAAGTACTTTTGATATAGGTTACTAGCGCTTTGTCTTAAGTTTGGGGGTACTCACTACAGTTAACCATGTATAAAAGACCAAAAATATGTGTTGTCCATACAAGTTAGGGGTCAGGTCACCTGTATGGCCTGAGCAGATCCTTTGGAAGATTGTTGAGGAGATCTCTGAAATGTACATTGAGGGATGCAATGAAGTGTGGAAAATCCAGTAGTCCTCCTTTCTAACAATCAAGTTGCGTTTTCCTAATTTAGGAGGTGAATGGATCAAGATTGATGGTTTTCCCATTAAGGGTCCAGGACCATTTAATGAGACCGTCACAGGTACTACTTGCTCATTCGGCTCATGTCTTCACTGAAGCACCATCTCGAAAGAGGGCTGTGCTTCCGTCACACACATGTGCTCACAAACCTTCATTAGTTCCCATCGCTAAACTAACACACACGCCGCACAGTTTTGGTCGATCTGCACCGCCCTGGATGGACCAGACTGCAGCCGGTACTGCTCATTCCTCACCGCTCTTCATGCTCTGGTGTGGGGGTACGTCCTTGTCTACATCCGGGCACGCTGTTGCTCTGTTAACAGGCAAATATGGTGGTTGAGATGGCAGTCCTGGCCCGATGAGGATATTTACAGCTCTTCTGTGTGTGGATGCAGAAATGAATGGAGCCCACCAAACAGTGGCTTTATTGGCTAATATGCTGCGTCCAGGCTTTCTCTCCTTTCTGATGCACGGGATACTTTGTGATCCGTTCGATAACCTGCCTCCCATCTCTGCTCCATATTTGTATTCATGTGTGTTTTATCATTTGGATGTGGATGTTGTCTGACCGTATCGTTTTACTTGTTGAGAGAAGTGTTGACATTTCTTGTTGTGTCTCTTGAATATGTTTAATTAATGGTTAAACAGTAATGCAAAATGAAAGCAGTTATTTCAGAGTGTGGCTGAGTAAATATCCTAAAGGCAATGTGGCAAGGCGTGGTGTTTTTAAATACACCAATCTGGTATTATTGTTGAGAGGAAGGTGAGTATGTTGAAACCAGTGACCATAATCTGCCTCTCAGGTCAGATCTGATGGGTGTAGGCAGTTTCCAAAGACCATTTTATAAAAATAGGGAATGGAAGAACAAAACAGCCTGAAAAGGAAACTGAATTTGGGGAAAGGTGATGTGTTCTTGTTCAGATATGCTGGGCTTAATGTAATGGGCCTGTCTTTTAGGTGATTGGTGATGAGGGCAAGAGGGAGGCCTGGGTTAGGAGCCATGCTGAAGAGTGAGAGTTGAAGTGGGAAGAGTGAGGAGAGGCTGAGAATTAGGAGAGACAAGAGTAAAGCCAAGGATCAAACTCTGGAAGACACGAACAGTGAAAGAGTCCAGAAGGTAGTACACCTAGAAAATGTGCACAATAGGAAGGGTGTTTATTTCAGAGGTTGTCTACTCCTACAGACACACATGTAAACATTCACACCTTTGACTGACAGATATACTGTACCTTTGAGCCTTATACTTTGTCTTTTAAATAACCATTTTATTTTTAATCATCTTCCTGATAAAGTTTTTGAATGGCAGTTTTAGAGTGCATAATATTTTTTCTTACGTAGTTCATTTCTTATGCCATCTTTAATAAAAACAGGCGTGTGTGTGTGTGTGTCCTTTCTGAGTAAGCATGTGGTATAGAAACCCTGGGAATTGAGAATCACAGCCCAGTTCACTACTGGATTTATGACTGTAAGATCCTTTAACCTCTGTCTGCAGGAGACTCTGTGGGTTCTTGATGCCAAAGAATGCTCTGCTATAATATATAACACTGTATTTGTCACACATGGTGCTGAGAAAGATCCTGGAAGAAATTTTGCAGTGTATGATGTAAAGCAGAACTTTAATAAAATGCATATCCAGAATGAATAGATTTAGCTCCANAGCCTGGCAGATTACAGTCCATTGTGTCGCAAAGAATCAGACAGGACTGAGTGACTTTCACTCACTGGGATCAAGGTCAGTAACTGTTGACCTTTTTGGATGACATCTTGGAACTGCTGATATCCAGGTCATTCTTTGAAGCTTCTCAAACTGGGTCCTCAGAACTTGCGAGAACATCACACTGCAAAGAGCGTGACGGGAGCTATTTTCTTGGCAGAGACACCAGGCAGGTCCAAGGGGAAGCGTTTTCTTGGTGGCCGGTCATTTAAAATGTTATTTTTGACTTTGAAGACAAACCAAAATACTATAGGGTAGTCTATAAAATTCAAATGCAATTTTGAGATAAAACCAAGGTTGTGGATCAGTTACCAATGCTCCAGGCTTGTGGGGGCCGAGTTTATTTTCTTCGTTGTTACATGAACCTTGATGAAGAGCGTGAGGGGCTCTGTTCAGCGGTAAAGTGATCCAGCACTTTTGTGAAACAAACAGCCAAGTCAAATAAAATGGTTGGAGTGGAGTGGAGTGGAGCGGTCCCAGGGTGGCTGGAGCATCTGCTTTGTTTCTGAGATGGTCCTGCTGGAGTTTTGAGGACCACGTTTGTGGGTCAGATGCTGGCAGCCCTATGCCAGCCTGTGGGGTTGGCCTCTGACTACACTGTCCCTGGGTTCCCTGTGGCTTCTTCCTCTGGTGACAGCCAGGATGTCCCTGCGTGACCCTAGGAAGCAGGGAAGAGGAATCCGTGAAGAACTGGGCAGGGGGTGGCAGAAACCTTAAACCGATGGCTCTGAGGTTTGTTTGCTTTGAAAGTTAGATTTACACGCTTCATAAAGGGCTTCCACAGCCCTTACATTACTAACATCATTAGTAATTGGCATTGATTCACTTGGGGGCGATCAAGGTTCTTTGTTTTTCTTTCAAGACTTTCTCTTTTCTCCCAATCCCTGAAAAAGCAGCAAGAATGGACCGACTCTGGTTGATGGCTTGGGGCGCTGTGCTAGTGTCTCTGAAGGATGCTGAGATACGTGCCTGTCACTCTAATTCTCCCCTTGGTGTCCATTCTGCTTCCCCAGCAGGCAGCCAGGCCCTCGGAGACTGAAACGTGGGTAAATGTAAGGGGAATGGTGTGATGGATGGCTTCTGATGGGACGAATGGACCCACATTCCCTGGAGGGCAGCCAGGCCCTTGGGAACTTAGCCAGCATCTTCTGAATGCAGGGATGCTCATGACATGGCAGTCCTAGGCAGATGGTGATGCCTGGCTCTGCAGACCAGTCCTTCCCCAAGGGACACCCAGGGGGATGCCCTCCCAGATGGGCACTGTGTGTATGCCACAGTGTGGCTGCGGGTGACCCCAACTCTGCAACCACTGTGAGCTTCTAAATAGTGGTGGAGAGAACCAGGGATGCAGCCCCAAAAGCCCTGGGTTCCAATGCCAGCTGAGTGCCTGATGCTGTCTGGCTTGGAGATTCTCCCTTACTCTCTTGGAGCCTCACTTCCATTGTCTGTAAATGGGATGTTTATTGGGTTATCATGAGGATGCTTGTCCAGTGCCTTACCTGGCAGAGATCCAGTCAATGATGAAGGTTGGTGATGCTCTGACAGACACTGTTTTGAAGTGAAGGCATGAGATTTCCTTTCTCCTTCTTGGGCTTCCCTGGTGGCTCAGATGGTAAAGAATCTGCCTGCAATGTGAGAGACACAGATTCGATCCTTGGGTTGGGAAGATCCCCTGGAGAAGGGAATGGCCACTCAGTCCAGCATTCTTGCTTGGAGAATCTGGTGGGCAGAGGAGCCTGGTGGGCTACAGTCCATGGGGTCGCAAAGAGTCTGACATGACTGAGTGTCTAGCAGTCTCTTGTTAAATAGCTGGGCTTGTCCAAATAAACCACAGTTTGGTGCATCGTTAAATGTACAGAGGGCTTTGATTGGAGAGGAGAGTGGGGCATTAAAGGGAGACTTCAGAGTAAGGATTGCACATCTGGTTGTGGGGGAGAAGAGCTCTGGGAGCCTTTCAGAGCTGTTGCAGGAGGACTGAGTGTGGGAATTCACCTGGGAAGGAGGAGCCCATGGCAGACCAAGGCTGTCAGGTGTTGCCAACCTGCCCGTACTCTGGCCTTGGCTGGCATTGGTGGGGAGGGCACCCAGACTCAGCGTGGGGGCGGCAGGCGTGTGTCTGGTTCCTCTGGTTGAGACAGCTGGTGTCATCCCCACCCCACCCGCACCCCAGTGCACCTTCCCTACCCATCTCAGCTCTTCCTAATCAGGCTCTTTCATCTCAAGTGCACAGAAGCTCCTGAATCTCACCTGCCCTGGATACAGGTGGGAGGGGGTGTGTTTCCACAAGTCCCCCCACCCCACCCACTGCCAAGGTGTTCTGATGTGCAGTGCAGTGGGAGGGCCATGGTCCAGCCTCGTGGGCTGGATTCCTGCCCGCCCTCAGACCAGCGTCCCTGGTGGCCATGAGGTCTGATGCCTGGGAAGGGTGGGGAGGCCGCCTGGGGCTGAGGCTGGGCGAGGGGAAAGGCGGCTCTTACTGCCCCGTCTGTGTGAAGCTTGGAGGCCAGTGCAGTGGGTGTCCGGTGGGTCAGTGGGACAAACCACTTTCTCTCTGAAGCTCTAGACTGAGGGATCCCTCACGTTCTCCTGGAAACAAGAATGTCCTGCTAGTTGAGCCCGGGCCAAGGAAAGTGGTCACCAGATAGCCGGGGCCATGGACTTTTGTGCCAATGCAGAGGAGGGGCTGGTTCAGAGTGGTGTGTGGCTGTGAGATGCTGACGAGGATGCGGAATGGTGCTTTCCGCTTATGGTGCAAACAGAGCCACCTGGGTGTCGATGAGAAGGCTTTCAGAGTAGAGTCTTTGGCAAGAAGTCCACTTCTTTTGCTCCTGTCTGGTTCTTTGAAAGTGAAAGTCGTTCAGTCGTGTCCGACTCTTTGCAACCCCGTGGACTATACAGTCCATGAATTCTCCAGGCCAGAATACTGGAGTGGGTAGCCCTTCCCTTCTCCAGGGGATCGTCCCAACCCAGGGATTGAACCCAGGTCTCCCTTGTTGCAGGTGGATTCTTTACCAGGTTCTTTGAAACACATTTTTTTTTTTAGTGTCCACAGAAAACTCTGTGATGCAACCACAACTCACCTTCTGAAAGGAGCCACCGGCCCACCATGAATCTGATAAAAGAGGGTTTTTATCATGACCGATCACAAACACAATGAGCACTTAATGTGTCCTTGATAGATGTCAAGACAGTGAGAATTACAAAACCCAGTAAGAGAAACACTGCTTGACTAAGGAGGAAGCTGAAGTTCAAAAGGCAGTGAGACGTACACTCAGATTCAGACCCTGGCTTTCGAGCCCATGGAAGTCCAATTCAGAAGCTCCACGTTTAATGGCGCCAAATTGTAAATGAGCAAAGAAAGCATCATGTTGAATTTTGGAATTTTTTTGTGTGTGAAAAGAACAGATTTTTTTTTGACTCAATATGATTTCAAAATACTCGCCAATTTGCATAGCTGGCAACACACATCAGGGGAGATGTTCTAATTCTGCCTGGCTTTCCGAGGTTTGTTGTAGTTTACATGGGAATCATTTCACCTCACTGACGTGCTCAGTGGATGGTGTGTGATTAATTGCTGTAGGTCTTCTGAGATCAGTTCATTCTGAGCAACATCTACCTGGTTGAATGGTCTCCAGAGCAATGGAGGGAGCGTGTCCTGCCAGGTTCAAAATATACTTAGCACTGGTGGATGTGAACATCATTCCTCTTGGCAATGGTGATTTCCTGTTTTCAAGAGAAAAGGCTTACAGGGATTTATTAGAAATTTTTCAGAAGGCTTCTGTGAGGCTATCACACACAGCTTAGAGAAAACACTTAGGAAATCTCATTGCAAGTGAACTTGAACCATATGAACAGATTTTCTTCATGTGTACATCAGCTTAAAAGAAGGCTCCTAGACGATCTATAAAAGCTAATTGACAGTGTGTTTCATCCAGAACATTAAAGAAAGGAATTTTTCAGAGTATTTGAAAAAATTGGGGTTGGCTTTAGGGCTGTGTACAGTGGATAGACATTGTCACCTCACTCTGGTTTCTAGAGTCAGTGGCCTTCTCTCGTTGCTAAGGGCAACCTGCTGAGTAGCTTCTCTGGTTCCTTAGTTATACTGTCTGATCCACTGAAAAAAATGTATACATTCTGGCTGGGTCCCTTCTCTCTTCACCTGAAACTATCCCAGCATTGTTCATCAGCTATACACGTACACAAAACTATTATTGTTGTTCAGCTGCTAAGTTGTGTCCAGCTCTTTATGGCCCCATGGACGGTAGCACGCTAGGCTCCCCTGCCCTTCACCATCTCTCAGAACTTGCTCAGAATCATGTCCATTGAGTCCGTGATGCCATCCAACCATCTCATCCTCTGTCGTCCCCTTCTCCTCCTGCCTTCAGTCTTTCCCAGCATCAGGGTCTTTTCCAGTGAGTCAGCTCTTTGCACCAGGTGGCCAGAGTATTAGAGCTTCAGCATCAGTCTCTCCAGTTCAGGGTTATTTCCTTTAGGATGGACTGGTTGGATCTCCTTGCTTTCCAAGGTGTTTAAAAAAAAACAAACACATACCTGCAAATGTGAGGCCTACTGTGCAGGGCAGTCTGCTCACACTTGGAAGGGGGCCTGTCCAGCTTAGAACCCATGTTTCACGTTTATTAGTAGGTTGGGGGGCTGGTGGGATGGCATGAGTGGACGGGGTCTCCGTGGACGAGCGGGAAGACTGGCATCAGGGTGACCACATTCAGCTCACTGCTTGGCACTTAGCCATGTGGCCTTGGGTCAGGTACTTCACCTCTTGATCCTCAGTTTTCTTGTGGGGATTATGACATCTGACTTCCTCGCCTGGGAGATGTTGGAAGGACAGTTAAAATGAATCACATGAGGGCTTGTAACCAAGTGTGAGGTTCTCTGTAGAAGAGGCAGCGTGATTGGTCGTAGGGCTGGCCTCAGCCTTGTTGCCAAAGCTTGCTCAGCAGGCCTGGCTTTGTTCTGGAACCCTGGTGTGGAGGGTTGGACGGCAGCCCAGAGCCTGAGGTAGGAGAGCCCATGCGGTCCGAGGGGGCCGCTGCTGTCCCTGCTGCTGGGCAGTGTGGCTGAGATTTAGTGGGCCTGGCCTGGGTCAGGATCTCAGGCCAAAACCTGTTTCATCCAGGACGGAGTCCCTTGTTCTTGGAACCTCCCTCATTCCTCTTCCTCAGGGACCC
>SJYW01011758.1:121078-133887 GCA_006410735.1 Raphicerus campestris
AAGGGCTGGAACGTGGCCGGCTGTCAGAACAGGCAGTGTACTCATCACGTAGTCTGCAGCCCTCGTTCCCAAACGTATCATCAGCTCTTAATCGATGTGAAAGCAAAACTTCGAACACTAAGTATTGGCCTTGCGTTGAGAATGTTAACTATGAGAGTGACTCCTGAGACTTATCGGCTTAGTAAGAGTGCTGGAAATGGATTCATTGAGCAGGAAGGCAACAGCAGACGTGGGGCACAGCAGCAGGGTTTGTCTGAAGGGGCACGACTTGGACACGCCCGAGAAATTAAGATCAAAACCAGAAAGCAGGATTGAGCTCTTAGCGAGTCACCATAAAGACAAGGAAAGCCCAGTTTTTCTTCAAACTTATAGTGGAAAAGCTTCCAGGAAGACAGTTAAAAATAGCATGAAAGTGTGTTTGCTATATTTTACACTGACCCTTTGCTTTCCCCAGAGGATATATAGTTTTTGGCTTTAAGGGGGCAAGAGGAAACAGATGAAAAGGAACATTGTAAAGCCTCCAGGATTTCTGGCTGGCAATCTCACACATGGTATGTTTTCACTTTAAATCCTTGAGGTCTCTCGGCCTCCTTTGTGGGGTGGACACCAACTGTCGATACCCTTGGGGGAAGAATGTTCTTACTAGAACTGCTTACCCAAACTAGATGTTTTACACCCAGCTGCTGATTGTTGTGGCTCCATCTTTGGGCACACGTTTCCCCCCTCTGTTGGGAGCTCTGGGGTTTGCTGTTTAACGGTCTTGTCGTGTCCTCTTTAAGAAAAGGACGTGCCCAACAAGCCCTTGCGGGTCCGAGTCCGCTCCTCTGACGACCGGCTGTCCGTGGCGTGGAAGGCACCGCGCCTGTCTGGAGCCAAGAGTCCACGCCGATCCCGGGGCTTCCTTCTGGGCTACGGAGAAAGTGGCCGGAAGATGAATTACGTCCCACTGACGAGAGATGAGCGAACGCACGAAATAAAAAAGCTAGGTGAGTTTCATGTTCGTTGCCATTCGATGTCTTAATGATCTTGGCGATCAGTGTTAGATCTTGACGCTCCTTTGAACAGAACGTTGTCTTTCGGCTGTGATGCTCATTTTCCAGGTGGTGCAGTTATCGGAAATTCACTGTTTGTTGTGCCCTCCTTCCACACCTCCATCCTTTCCTCCTTCCATTAGCGGTGGGACAAGGCCCCCCAACAAGTGTCCATCAGCGGCTTCCTGACCGGGGTCACGCTGATGCCATGATGTGGGTTGGTTTTCTGGATGTACTGGGGTTGGGGGGCGGTTGGTGGTGGTGAGCCTAAATGCTTTTCCCATCTTGGCTCCACTTTCATCATTTAGCTTTTTTAAAAATATAATTTCATCTGTTTATTTTGGGCTGTGGTGGGTCATCATCTCTGTGCGGGCTTTTCTCTAGTTGTGGCGAGCGGGGGCTCCTCTCTAGCTGCGGTGCACGGGCTTCTCATTGCAGTGTCTCCTCTCGTTGTGGAGCACAGGCTCTCAGGTGTGTGGGCTTCCGCAGTTGTGGTGTGTAGAGTGCAGGCTTAATAGTTATGGCCTACAGGCTTAGTTGCTCTGAGGCCTGTGGGATCTTCCCAGAGATCAGGGATCGAACCCATGTTTCCTCCATTGGCAAGCGGATTCTTTACCACTGAGTCACCAGGGAAGCCCCATTGTTTAGCTTTTTAAGCTTCATCTNGGTTTTAGTTTTTGCAGTTTATTTCCAAATAATGTTTTCAAGTTTAGATTAAATTGAGTATTAGTGGGCCCAATGCACAAGTTGGAGGGTGGGAGTGGGGGTGAATGGAAAGAACAATCTAGAAATAAAGTTTGAGTTTAGACTCCTCTGTTTGCTCTTAGCTCATCTTCAGAGATGCCGTTCTGAGGATTTTAGTTCAAAGGGCACAGCATCCCCCTTGGGCTGAGAGCCTGGTGTACTTGCTACTCTTTGTCTCTCCTCTCTCTTTGATGACAAATAAAAACAGAGACATTCCCTCCTATCTGGAAGTAAAAAAATATTTAGGGAATTACGTGGAAAAACACTATTCTTTTCTTTTTTTAAACATTGTTCATCTTTCTTTGACACTGATGCAGTAGAAACCCACTTTTTCAGGAGTTGTGCATAAAAACCACTTCCA
Organism: Raphicerus campestris; assembly: GCA_006410735.1. Classification (NCBI taxonomy): domain Eukaryota; kingdom Metazoa; phylum Chordata; class Mammalia; order Artiodactyla; family Bovidae; genus Raphicerus; species Raphicerus campestris. Next base: position 123,215 of record SJYW01011758.1, read on the forward strand.
CGTTTCCTGACATAAATTGTGTTCTTTTTGAGTTTAGTTCCTACAGTTCTCAGTCTCATCTGTAGTTGTCCTGAATAAGTTAGAATGCCAGTAAGATGAGAAGGGAAGGAGGTAAGGGGAGGGAGACACCGGCAAGCAGGGGTGTGCTTTCCAGAGACCCAGTGGCGGAATCTCATCCCTCGCTTGTTGGTCTGCAGCCTCCGAGTCGGTGTACGTGGTGTCTCTGCAGTCTATGAACTCCCGGGGGCAGAGTCAGCCGGTCTACAGGGCTGCCCTGACGAAGCGGAAGATTTCAGGTACGTCTCCAGGGACGCATCTGGTCCAGCCGAGGTCTAGGGATTGGCTGTTTTCCAAGGATGCCGGCCGGGTGACGACGTACATGGATTTTATTGGGTATAGGGGGAAACAGGGGGCAGACTTGGTCACATGTGGGACGCATGCGTGTTTCTTTTCTACTCAGAGGCTAGAGTATTCCTGTGATGCAGTCTATCCCCGTGTATATTTGAATGGCTTCAGACTTGTCTTGAAAGCCCCAAACATTTATTCCACTTACAGGCATGGTCTGACCCACGCATAAACTGCCCTTGGTGATAGACTGGGAACACACAGAGAGAGAGGAGGGTAGGTGTGGACAGGGCAGCACACAAGATATGTCCTCACGCTTTATTTCAGCTAAAACGGCCTAAAAATGGCATTGAGAAAAGTGAGGGAAAATGTAAAGATGGCTTGCTGATAGCCTGACCATTGGTCACTTACTTAGGGATGGTTTTTTCCACATCTGTTCACAGGTGTTTTTTATGTCAGTCATATAATAGCAAATTACATATACCTTTTCTGGATCACGTGCCTTAAGAGGCAACCTATGACATAATGATATTTGTGAATTCACAATTTATTTGAATAATATATTTATATGGTTTACTCTTATATTGATAGTTACTGTAATTGTACATTGTATACCAGAAGTCACACATGTATGATGTTTCACTTTTAAAAAATTCTTTAATTGCTGCTCTAGAAGAAGTCCCTGTATCACTTATTCTAAAGGCTAGGTAGTTAGCTTCCCCTACTTGTAGTAAAGCCACAGCCTTTCGAAACATGATCTGTGAAAGCTGAAAAGACAAAACAACTCCAAGAGACTAAGAAAAGCAAAACTGAAGACATCTTGTGAGTCTCAGTGTTACAGACTGCACATAAACTTTGTGACTTTACTGTAGTCCATCGGAAACTGGCAAACTGAATTCTCTTTTCTATCTGAATATAACATTTAATCTGCTTTGGAATCATATATTCTAAATTGCGAGGACACTGAACTCAATGTGATTTGTGCAAATGTTGAGCTAGAATTTTTATTTCATGCCATAATCACCTAAGAAATGCTCTGAACTGAACTTTTCTTCCCCAAACTTTTGCTTCCTGTAAAAACAGTATTATTTCCCAGAAACTCAGAGTATATACTGAGAAAGCTCTGAGTGATTTGGACTATCTCTGACCAAGACAAAGCATCCCCTTTTGGATGACTGTCCTTATGTTGATTGGGTTAGGCAGCTTAGAATGTGTTTAAGAAGAGAAAGAACGGAGATTTTTGGTTTTCTGCGTTGACCAATCAGATAATTGCTTGACTTCCTATTCATTTTATCTAAATCGAGCATAAACAATTTAAAAACTAGGCTCTGAGGGCCAGTGGGACTCAGGGCAGAGCCTATTGTAGGGACAGCCTCTCCACACGCCCCATTGTCGTTGCAGAAGAGGATGAATTGGACGTACCTGAAGACATCAACGTCCGAGTTATGTCATCCCAGTCTGTGCTGGTAGCCTGGATGGACCCTGTTTTAGAAAAACAGAAGAAAGTTGTTGCATCAAGGTACTTTTCCTTCTTTCTTTGTCTTTATTTTCTGTATGAGAGACATGGTTTTTCTGGCCCTGAAGAGACATGTATTTATTTGAACGACTGTATTTTCAGACATACGTGAATGCCGACCTCTTTTGTAGCTGATAGGTAGACTGTTCTAGGACAGTCTAGCTGACTCTGTGGGTGGTACACATTCCTGCAGATTAGATATGGGTGAGACACACCCCAGGCCCTCACGTCTCATCTGTTCATAGTCTGATCTTGTGTCTGGGATTTTCCTAGATTCTGTTTGATTCTTTGCCCCAAGTTTTGCTTTGTCTTTTGAATGTTCTGTTCAGGCACAGAGGACACGGGTCCATCTTAGGAAGAAGAGCCTTACCGTCTTCCTGGTGTTTGGAGACAGTGGCCGCAGGAAGGGTCTTGAGTAGAGCGGTGGGCATGTGTCTAATGTCTTGTGCAGAGTGACTCCTCTTGAAATAGTCAAGGGTTCCCATCCAGCTCATCTATACATATGTGACAAAATGTGCTTTATTTTGTCATAACCCATGATGTTATGCTCTTCTGGTTTTTATGGTCATTTGCAATAGTAATGGAGGAAAAACCAGTCATGAGGTTAAAATAATTTTTGTGTTAAAAAGGCCACTGTTACTGTTCGGTCCTTAAGTCATGTCCAACTCTTTGTGACCCCACGGACTGCAGCACACCAGGCTTCTCGGTCTATCACCATCTCCTGGAGCTTGCTCACATTCATGTCCATTGAGTGATGCCATCCAACCATCTCATCCTCTGTCGACCCCTTCTCCTCCTGCCTTCAGTCTTTCCCAGCATCAGGGTCTTTTCTAATGAGTTGACTCTTCTCATCAGGTGGCCCAAGTATTGGAGCTTCAGCTTCAGCATCAGTCCTTTCAATGAATATTCAGGGTTGATTTCCATTAGGATTGACGGTTTTGATCTCCTTGCTGTCCAAGGAACTCTCAGAACTCTTCTCTAGCACCACTGTTCAAAAGCATCAATTCTTCAGCACTCAGCCTTCTTTATGGCCCAACTCTTACATCCCTACAGGACTACCAGAAAAACCATAGCTTTGACTATACAGACCTTTGTCAGCAAAGTGGCCACTGGTGAATGCCATTTCTAGTTAGTGGTAGACCAGTAGTCATAAAAATGTGCATTAAATGACTAACACACAGCCAAGAGAAAGCACACAGCCAAGAGAAAGCCAGACTTGGTGTTCTACCAGGAAAAGTGAATATACTTTAGAAAATGAATGGAATATAATGCTGAGTGTGTATATATATATATGGCATATAGATGTTATTCTATATTATATATATATATATATAATATTATTTGTTCTAGCTAGAGCTTCTGTCACTGTCTGCTAGTAAAAAAAGACATCTGCTTCTTGTCAGAGACCTCAGAAGATGCATAAGTGGTTCTCTCCCAAGCCATAGGGCCTCCCCCAGCAGGAAGTGTTCCTGATCAACATGGACTTTGATTTCCAACATCCTGATGAAAACAAAAGAAGACCTGAGTTTTCTTAGTAGAACTCTTACTGCTAATTGGTGAGCTGTGTCTGCAACTGAGGGCTTCCCTGGTGGCTCAACTGGTAAAGAATCTGCCTGCAATGTGGGAGACCTGGGTTCAATCCCTGGGTTGGGAGGATCCCTCATAGGAAAAGGCTACCCATTCCAGTATTCTGGCCTGGAGAATTCCATAGACTGTTTAGTCCATGGGGTTGCAAAGAGTTGGACACGATAGTCTTATCATAACTAATGAAATACCATAATGAGTAGCACATTGTTAAGGCATCAAATGCCATCTACTGTAAGGTGGCCACAAAGAAAACTTATGAGAAAAGTGACTCAATGGACATGAATTTGAGCAAGCTCCAGGAGACACTGAAGGACAGGGAAGCCTGGTGCTCTGTAGTCCACGGGGTTGCAAAGTGTCGGACATGACTGAGCGACTGAACAACAAGAAGCANACAGACTGGACATAAACTTTGTGACTTTACTGTAGTCCATCGGAAACTGGCAAACTGAATTCTCTTTTCTATCTGAATATAACATTTAATCTGCTTTGGAATCATATATTCTAAATTGCGAGGACACTGAACTCAATGTGATTTGTGCAAATGTTGAGCTAGAATTTTTATTTCATGCCATAATCACCTAAGAAATGCTCTGAACTGAACTTTTCTTCCCCAAACTTTTGCTTCCTGTAAAAACAGTATTATTTCCCAGAAACTCGGAGTATATACTGAGAAAGCTCTGAGTGATTTGGACTATCTCTGACCAAGACAAAGCATCCCCTTTTGGATGACTGTCCTTATGTTGATTGGGTTAGGCAGCTTAGAATGTGTTTAAGAAGAGAAAGAACAGAGATTTTTGGTTTTCTGCATTGACCAATCAGATAATTGCTTGACTTCCTATTCATTTTATCTAAATCGAGCATAAACAATTTAAAAACTAGGCTCTGAGGGCCAGTGGGACTCAGGGCAGAGCCTATTGTAGGGACAGCCTCTCCACACGCCCCATTGTCGTTGCAGAAGAGGATGAATTGGACGTACCTGAAGACATCAACGTCCGAGTTATGTCATCCCAGTCTGTGCTGGTAGCCTGGATGGACCCTGTTTTAGAAAAACAGAAGAAAGTTGTTGCATCAAGGTACTTTTCCTTCTTTCTTTGTCTTTATTTTCTGTATGAGAGACATGGTTTTTCTGGCCCTGAAGAGACATGTATTTATTTGAACGACTGTATTTTCAGACATACGTGAATGCCGACCTCTTTTGTAGCTGATAGGTAGACTGTTCTAGGACAGTCTAGCTGACTCTGTGGGTGGTACACATTCCTGCAGATTAGATATGGGTGAGACACACCCCAGGCCCTCACGTCTCATCTGTTCATAGTCTGATCTTGTGTCTGGGATTTTCCTAGATTCTGTTTGATTCTTTGCCCCAAGTTTTGCTTTGTCTTTTGAATGTTCTGTTCAGGCACAGAGGACACGGGTCCATCTTAGGAAGAAGAGCCTTACCGTCTTCCTGGTGTTTGGAGACAGTGGCCGCAGGAAGGGTCTTGAGTAGAGCGGTGGGCATGTGTCTAATGTCTTGTGCAGAGTGACTCCTCTTGAAATAGTCAAGGGTTCCCATCCAGCTCATCTATACATATGTGACAAAATGTGCTTTATTTTGTCATAACCCATGATGTTATGCTCTTCTGGTTTTTATGGTCATTTGCAATAGTAATGGAGGAAAAACCAGTCATGAGGTTAAAATAATTTTTGTGTTAAAAAGGCCACTGTTACTGTTCGGTCCTTAAGTCATGTCCAACTCTTTGTGACCCCACGGACTGCAGCACACCAGGCTTCTCGGTCTATCACCATCTCCTGGAGCTTGCTCACATTCATGTCCATTGAGTGATGCCATCCAACCATCTCATCCTCTGTCGACCCCTTCTCCTCCTGCCTTCAGTCTTTCCCAGCATCAGGGTCTTTTCTAATGAGTTGACTCTTCTCATCAGGTGGCCCAAGTATTGGAGCTTCAGCTTCAGCATCAGTCCTTTCAATGAATATTCAGGGTTGATTTCCATTAGGATTGACGGTTTTGATCTCCTTGCTGTCCAAGGAACTCTCAGAACTCTTCTCTAGCACCACTGTTCAAAAGCATCAATTCTTCAGCACTCAGCCTTCTTTATGGCCCAACTCTTACATCCCTACAGGACTACCAGAAAAACCATAGCTTTGACTATACAGACCTTTGTCAGCAAAGTGGCCACTGGTGAATGCCGTTTCTAGTTAGTGGTAGACCAGTAGTCATAAAAATGTGCATTAAATGACTAACACACAGCCAAGAGAAAGCACACAGCCAAGAGAAAGCCAGACTTGGTGTTCTACCAGGAAAAGTGAATATACTTTAGAAAATGAATGGAATATAATGCTGAGTGTGTATATATATATATGGCATATAGATGTTATTCTATATTATATATATATATATATAATATTATTTGTTCTAGCTAGAGCTTCTGTCACTGTCTGCTAGTAAAAAAAGACATCTGCTTCTTGTCAGAGACCTCAGAAGATGCATAAGTGGTTCTCTCCCAAGCCATAGGGCCTCCCCCAGCAGGAAGTGTTCCTGATCAACATGGACTTTGATTTCCAACATCCTGATGAAAACAAAAGAAGACCTGAGTTTTCTTAGTAGAACTCTTACTGCTAATTGGTGAGCTGTGTCTGCAACTGAGGGCTTCCCTGGTGGCTCAACTGGTAAAGAATCTGCCTGCAATGTGGGAGACCTGGGTTCAATCCCTGGGTTGGGAGGATCCCTCATAGGAAAAGGCTACCCACTCCAGTATTCTGGCCTGGAGAATTCCATAGACTGTTTAGTCCATGGGGTTGCAAAGAGTTGGACACGATAGTCTTATCATAACTAATGAAATACCATAATGAGTAGCACATTGTTAAGGCATCAAATGCCATCTACTGTAAGGTGGCCACAAAGAAAACTTATGAGAAAAGTGACTCAATGGACATGAATTTGAGCAAGCTCCAGGAGACACTGAAGGACAGGGAAGCCTGGTGCTCTGTAATCCACGGGGTTGCAAAGTGTCGGACATGACTGAGCGACTGAACAACAAGAAGCAGTGTTTGTAACTTGCAACGCCGAGCGCTGAGGGTCTTTTCTGCCTGGGACTGTCAGATACGACTGTGCTGGGTCACATGGCACTCCTCCGCCTGATGATCACACAGCAGAGTTCCTCTAGTGAGCCTCTCCCTCCTGCTCTGTTTGTTGCACGTTTTGTTCCGTCTCACAGAACTAAGTCTATTCAGAACTACAGGCGGCCTTTGCTCACAGAGCTCATAGAAAACACACCAGCTTTGGTACTTAGTCTTTCTTTGTCTTTCTTTTCTGGAGAGCCAAGGTGCTTTGGGCTGGATCTGGTTCTTAATATTGCCCATTCCACACCAGGTACACACACACCCAGCACATACACACCCCTGCCACACACACACACACACACACACACACCCACATACACATGCACAGGCAACACATACACACATACCACATACATACACACCACGTACACAGACCCCCCCCCACATATACACACAGACATCATGTGTACACACAGACACTATGTACACACACCACATTCACACAATCACGTACACACACACAAGCTCGTACACACCCCCACACTCCACTCCCACACCCCACGCACACGTACACACACATATACACACTGACACACACATACACCACACACACACACACACACACACACACCCATCCCCCCCGCACCCCTAATAAGGCACTTGCCTCATAAAATGTGTCACCCCCTTATCCCTCCCTTTTAATTTCTGCTTGATGTCTTGAGCAATAAAATGTTTTGGTCTTGAAAAGACACTAAGCTCTGTCTTACCTGGGCTACTTTAGACACACCTCCCTGGAACTTAAGTAGATTCTTTGAACTAATAACAAAATCACAAGTCTAGAACTTTCTCTTCTTGATTTCACCACTTGCCTTCAGAAGTCATCACTTACGGGGAAGGGAAAACACCAAGGATGCCAGTGCCCACCTGCAGAGAACCCGTCAGCTGGGTGTGTTGCTGCTTTGCATTGTCTTACAGACAGTACACCGTGCGCTACCGAGAAAAGGGGGAGTCGGCGAGATGGGATTACAAGCAGGCCTCCAACAGACGCGTGCTGGTTGAGAACCTGAGTCCAGACACCATGTATGAATTTGCAGTCCGCATTTCCCAGGGTGAACGAGATGGCAGGTGGAGTACATCTGTCTTCCAGAGAACACCGGAGTCTGGTCTGTATTCAGAATGGCCTTTGGACTTGCAACTTGGGAATTACCCCTAAAAGGAGATTTAAAGACACTTCAGGGAGCCATAGTGATAATGGCCAGGAGAGGCATTTTTCAAAGTAGCATGACCCCTAAATCTCGTGAGAAGCTCCTTGGGTCCATGTTTTATCCTTTACTGGCTATTTTCCTGAGCGTGTTTTTCTGACATGTGGAGTGCATTAAAACCACGTGGAGCCTTCATAAATTCCTGCTGTCTGTGTGAACGCCCCTGAGTAACAAACACATGGCTTCAGAATATTGGAGATACCCTCCTTTCTTAAGACTCAAGTTGTGCTTGATTCTGGGGGAGAAATTTGTTCTATATTCAAGGCTACAATTATTTTGTTTTAAATTATGTCTATGAAAAACCCCAAAATTTTATCCAGAGGAAGTTGGAACTGGATTATATTCTTCTTTGTATATTTCAATATTCACCAGTGAGAGAAATTCTGAATTCCTAAAAACATTTCCCCATGTGTGTCTAACCTCCTTGCTCTATGAGTTGATAAAGCTGACATAAACCACTAAATACACAAAGAGCAAGTGGAGAATTTTCTCTCATGTATAATAAAAATTCACACAGTAGCTCTGCAATGAAACATATGTATGTAGGGACCATATATCACTTTTAGAACAGCCATAAGGGCCTTTTTAAACCTTGGATTCTTGTCCTTTTGTAGCTCCTACCTCAGCTCCTGAAAATTTAAACGTCTGGCCAGTCAATGGCAAGCCTACAGCTGTCACTGTAGCTTGGGATGCTCTGCCTGAGACCGAGGGGAAAGTAAAAGGTAGGAACCTCGTGACTGAGAGTATAAGGCACACGTGGGGATGAAATAGCCAAAGAGAACTGTGTGCTTTGACTCTGATAAACATGGGTTCTAATCACAGGCTTGGCAACTGCAAAAGCAACAGGAAAGTTAACACACAGATTTGGAATGCCAACCCAGTGGACAAAGATATTTCAGTAGGGTTTTCATTGTCAGTCAGATCGGGGTCATCGTGCAGATGACTTTCCATCACCCTCTGTGTGCAAGGATTTTGATGCTAATATCAAGAGGGCTGTTGTTAATTGTATGGATGTGACATCATAACCTTTAACCAAACAAAGTGACACCTTGTTTTTCATTCTATGGATCTTTTCGTTGTGCTGGTTAAGATCATGGCAGGTCAGGCTGAGCAGGAACCCCATGGGATCATGAATGTCTTGAATGTGCTACAAACATTTGCTGTTATTGTTCAGTTGTTCAGTCATGTCCGACTCTCTGCAGCCCCGTGGACTGCAGCATGCCAGGCTTTCCCATCCTTCACCATCTCCTGAGTTTATACAAATTCATATCCATTGAGTCTGTGATAACATCCAAACTCTCCTCCTCTGTTGTCCCTTTCTCCTTGAAAATTAAAATGTTATATAGATTTCCCCCCCAATTTGTCCACATTTTGAACAATTGAATTTGGGGGGGGTGGGATTTGAAGAAAAAAATGACCTTAAAACAGGAAAAAAAATACTGTAGATTTTAAAAAATGAAAATAGAATAAAATAGTCACAACTAGTTAAATTTTAAAATAGTCTGTTGAGAACATTAAATAAAAGCACAAATAATTTCTTTTTAATGTAAAAACATTCAGAAACCTTTTGGAAGTCTACTTGGAGACATTTAAAAGAGTGGTATTAAGGGTTAGGCTTCCCAGGTGGCTCAGCAGTAAAGAACCTGCCTGCCGGTGCAGCAGACATGGGTTCAGTCCCTGGATCAGGAAGATCCTCTGAAGAAGGAAATGGCACGCCACTCTAGTATTCTTGCCTGGGGAGTCCCATGGACAGAGGAGCCTGGCGGGTTACAGTCCGTGGGGTCACAAAGAGTCAGACACGACTTAGCAATTAAATGACAGTTGAGGGTTAGGGTTCGACTATACAAATGTACTCTAAGAGTACTTTTTATTGTCACTTGATTTTGGAAGAAAACTTTAATAGGCAAAGTTTGTGTAAGCTGAAGGAAATTCAGCAAATTATCACTGTCCTCCTTTGAGAATTTCTTACAGAAAATGGATGGTTCCCTTTTGTATTCAACCTTAAGTTATCTTTGCTAATCTATAAGGGTATCTTTTCAAGAGACAGTAAAAATTACAGAAGATAGGAGAAAGTATTTTCTAAAATTCATGCCTTCTTTCTAGGTTTTTAAAGAACATATTGTACTATTCTTGCTTATTTTTTTGTGGAATGAATCAGAAACAAATGAAGAAACAGTTGGCCCCTTTTAATCATTCTTTTTATGACAGTTTGAACATTGGTTTCTGTATTATTATCATGATGCTGAAAAGACTTCTGAAACCTGAATAAAAACATATTTTATCTGACTACCACTTTTAGTTATTAAAAAAAGTCTATTATTGTTCCTTGGTGACCTTATTACCATGCTACTTACTTTTTCCCCCCATTCCCACATCTTACTTTACATTTATAGCTCTTTGGCTAAAGAAACTCCCTGGTAGTTGATTAAATATTGCCAGAAGTAATAATAGCTACTGAGTTTTTATGTCCACAAGAACTAATGCACCTCACTAACATAAAGGTGTAGTGGTAGAATTGTAAATTCACAATTATCCTGGGGCATTTTTTACATCTGAGAAAAAGAAAATATAATAAAAAAATATACTTTGACATGGTCAAATTTTTTCCGGATGAATTGAATCCATAAAAACAATCTAAGTTACAAAATTTTATAGACAGTGGGTTTTAAAAATTCTTACTTTTGACCACCACAAATGACTAGTTTGTTCATTTTCAACAAGAAAAGAATGCTGGTTTATTTGTTTATTTACTTTTTTCAGACAAATGCTGAAAAGGATTTTTGGATAAAAGTTTTTTAACTAATGTACTTTTTAAAGATTAGAGCTTAGGGAAAAAGGCAAGTCCATCCATGCTTCCCTAAGAAGTATGATGGTTGCATGGTTATTATGTAATTCATTTG
>SJYW01011758.1:136936-151397 GCA_006410735.1 Raphicerus campestris
CCCCTTGGTTAGTTCCTACTCATATTAACTCAGTAAGTTATTACTGGCAGGAAAATATTCATGACAATTTTTAGTTGAGGACGAAAATTATACTTCAAAATCTTTGTTATTCAGTCACTAAGTTGTGTCCGACTCTTTGCGACCCCATGGACTGCAGCAGGCCAGGCTTCCCGGTCCTTCACTATCTCCCTGAGTTTGCTCAAACTCATGTCCATTGAGTCAGTGATGCCATCCAACCATGGGACTGAGGCCTTGGAATGGATGGTTTCAAAACATGACTTCCTTATGTTGCAGTATTTCCATATAAGCGCAGAGATATATTAGTTCCTTGGACTGAATTTGCTATGATTTTCAAAGCCCAAGGCATAGTATGTTTGCAGATATAGGGAAACATTCAACATCACTTAAGTCTATGTATGACTCAGCAACTTGTCCTTACAGTTTTAAAAACTGAAAAATCTTTTTCCGAATATATTAAGAACTTCCCTAATTATTACAAAAGTGAAATTGTATTTCAAATACGGAATTTATCTGGCTTAATGTAGAAATACAAACAGCCCTGATTCATAAAATGGAACTCTTAGAGGTGTCAGCAGCTATTCAGAATCAGTTCCTACAAGTTGTCTTTCCTTTTCCTCACCCTGATTTCTTCTATTCTGCCTATATTCTGTCATGGTAAATTAGTAAATAAACACAACGAGGAAAAAACCCAAACACAGTGTAAGTCTTTTTGGTACGTTCTGTGTAGACTGGCCTCCTGGGGTCCATATGCTGAGTTTGCAGTAAATGGAAAATTGCCAGCTGATTGACTGGTGGCCTGATTGAGTCGCCCGTTCATCTCCTACTGTGTCTTTATGCTCCAGCTGCTGACTTGGCATGCATCGCTAGAGTATTAATTTTAGTAATGCGCATTCTAATTCATCCTGCCCGTACAGTCTGTCTGCTGGACGCAGGACTGTTTTCAGTTTCCTCCTTCCAACCGTCTGCCAAATCATTTCAGAGTACATTCTTTCATACGCCCCGGCTCTCAAACCATTTGGAGCGAAGTCCCTCACCTACCCTGGAGAGACGACGTCTGCCCGGGTAGAAGGTCTGCAGCCTGGGGAACGCTATCTTTTCAAAATCCGGGCCGCCAACAGGAGAGGACTGGGGCCTCATTCCAAAGCCTTCATTGTCGCTCTGCCACCAGGTAAGCATGGTGGTTGTGGCTCTCTCTCTCTCTCTCTTCATTACTCCTAATTGTGGTGTGTTATTCTGAATCATGCTCATGGGTTTAGAACTGCTCTGTTGATGCATTTCGGGGTTAAAGTGCTATTCTGATGTCTAAAATATTTCTGTGGTCCCTTCTGAAATTGGTCTCCCCAAACCCTAAAATGATACTGATTGGTAATGACATTAATTATTATTATATTAATTATATATTATGTGATTAATGGATACATCCATGATTAATCTTCTATCATTGTGTAATTTGGGGTTTATGATGACAGGGAAAGAACATTTTACAGGCATAATGGGACATTTTTAGTCCCATTTCAGTGAATAAATAGCACATAAAATTTTTATAGTTTGTATTCCATGGTTTTGGAGTGCAGCAGTACCCAGAATAATTTCAGTTACCTTGTTTATTTGCTCAGTATCAAAACCCAGCAGGTCAATAAAGTCCAAAACTGGAGTGGGCTGTATTTTCCTTCCTGCTTCTCTGAGTTTGCAACAGATGTTGGTAGCGCTCTCCTTCATTATATGCTGTGAGGATCCATAGTCTACTGCAATTCTATCTTCAAAAAGCTGAAATAAATGAAGCTTGCTCTCTCTGGATTCCCCAGCGCTATATAAATCCTTCTCCCCTGACAGCATCCTTTTCCTGCATTCAACCCTGCTCTCCAGAAAGACTAAATTGTAGGGTTCACATAATATAACTTTTGCCTATCCCAGGGATCTTTTTATTTTACGCTTTATTGTGGGATTACAAATATATCCATCATTAAAGGGATTTTTAAGTCATAAAAAAGCAAGTAAGGACATGTTATGAGGAATAAGGAAGTCTTTGTAATGCCTCAAAAATGACAAATGTGTAACTCACCCCAGTCATCTGCAAATTACACACAACACATCTGCATATAACTTTAAGTACAGATCATTGAACATTCTGTGCCAGGCTTATGTGTATTTCTTGCCTACATTGTAAGGGANCTTTTGCCTATCCCAGGGATCTTTTTATTTTACACTTTATTGTGGGATTACAAATGTATCCATCATTAAAGGGATTTTTAAGTCATAAAAAAGCAAGTAAGGACATGTTATGCGGAATAGGGAAGTCTTTGTAATGCCTCAAAAATGACAAATGTGTAACTCACCCCAGTCATCTGCAAATTACACACAACGCATCTGCATATAACTTTAAGTACAGATCATTGAACATTCTGTGCCAGGCTTATGTGTATTTCTTGCCTACATTGTAAGGGACAACTATAATGCATTTGTAATATCTTGACAGTTATATTAAGAAAATCCTATATAAGATTTTGTACTTACGAACTCAATGGATTACTTCAAAGCACTCATTTCAGAATTCCTTCAAATAAGCTGTGGCATAGCCCGATTCAATTTATAGAAACTCAGTACACATATTCTCTAGGGCTATATTGCTTAAAGCAAAATAGAACTTTAAAAATTATTGAGGCTCCCCTCGTGGCTCAGACTGTAAAGAATCGTTCTGCAATGTGGCAGACCTGGGTTCGATCCCTAGGTTGGGAAGATCCCCTGGAAAAGCGCATGGCAATATAAGGACTATATTGCTTAAAGCAAGCTAGAACTTTAAAGGAGATTGCTATAGTTGAGAAAATAAGTGTCCAGTGTCTAAAGGAGTTTTCCATTTTATTACTAGTGTTCGGCACCTCAATACTGCCATCTTAATAATTTTTCATCACACATCTTTCAGATTGCTTCTTTGACAGCAAATTCTTTAAAATCTGTTACAGCCCCTACCAGTGAGTCTGACGTTCAACAGAGAACAGACACGGAAGAGCAGCACAAACCTGAACAGCCTGAGCCGTCCTCATCTCCTAAAGCGCCAGCTCCCTCAAAACATACTCACTTGCCTGTTTCTCCCCAAGGGAGAAATGTCAAGAGCCCGCTTCTCGACTTGAAGAACAAAATATTGGCTAACGGTGGCCTGCTCAGAAAAGCCCAGCTTCCCCTCAGGAAGAATGGAGGTTCGGGTCTTCAGTCCACAGAAATCACCGACGAAGAGGAGCCGGATTCCCGCGGGGACCCGCCAACCTCGCCCCCGGAGACCCAAGGCCAGAAGTCCCAGCAGAGGCCACCGAGCAGACCTGTCCTCGCCGCCGGGAGGACTCCAGTGAGAGCCCGCACGCCCGTGCTGCCGCGCAAGGAAGGCGTGGACCCGCGCGGCTCCTCGCTCGCCTCCCACCCTCGTCCGGGGGCGCCCCCCTCCGCATCTGCATCTTCTACCTCCCGTCCACCCCCCGAGAGCAGCGCTCGCCGCCTTTCTGGGGGACCCTCCACCAGCCGGCCTTCCAGCTCTACTGACAATGACTCAGTGGGCCTAGAGGAGGAGGAAACCACCGCGCGCTCCCCGCCCCCCAAGGACGCCCTGTCGGAACACCTGCCTGGCAAGAGCGCGGCGCACGCTCGGCCGGCCCTGTCTTCCAGCCGCCACCCGGCCTGGAGCGCCCTGCGCGACCGAAGCGCGGTGCACCACGGCACCCGACCAGCCCTGCCCGCCCGGAGGGCGCCGCACTCCGAGGATAGGGAGGAAGGTTCCAGGGCCTCAGCCCCACCCTCGAGACTTTCTCCATCTCCTGGGGGTTCATCTCGGCTCCTGATCACCGAACCACAGCCCGGGTCTCTGCTCACCCGCGGCTGGAAGGATGGTCAGGACGTGCCGGCCGCCAGGTCCAACGTGCCATCAGGGTCTATTCGGCCGTCCTCGAGGACGCAGGCCTCTGAGGGAGCAGGCAACTCCGATGGCGATGGTGACAGTGATGCGGAAGAGGGAGGGAGGCCGGCTGCAGCCACGGCCCCAACATTTAGGTCCCGGCTGCCCGCAGGCCCGCCGGTCTCTGGACACTTCAGTTCGCTCAGAAACAGACCCTTCGCTGCCCACGGCAGATATCCACACAGGTTTGGCAACGGCCGGGGACCCCGGTTGCACCCCTCCAGCTCCCCTCCGTCCACCGCGTCCGCCCGGGTTCACCCGAAGGTGGATTCTCACCCAGCTTCTGACCGTCGGCGCGGCCCCGGAGGCCAAGAAGACAGCGAAGAGGAGGCCGAAGATGAAAAGCCACTTCCTGCCACCGTGGTGAACCATCACGCGTCTTCCTCCTCCAGGCAGGCTGCCTCCCGGGGCGCGGACCATCTGAGAAGAGGCCCCCAGAGCCTGCAGCGGAAGGAGCCCCTCCCAGAGAACCCCAAGTCCACGGGCACCTGGGCTGGGGCGCCCCCTCAGGCCAAACCTCCGTCCTCTAAGGCTCAGGACACGCAGCAGAGCACAGACACGGGCGCGGAGGGCAGGTCTCCCGAAACGCAGCTGGGTGGCCGGCCGCCTGCGCCACGGACTCCCCACCACCCGGGGCCCACGGGGCCCCAGAAGATGGGTGCCGGGTCCTATGCTCTGGAAAAGTCACCCTCCTCAGCCGTCCCGGCGCCCCAGCCCCAGCCCCACGGCCCACGGAGCAAGGAAGTGGGGCGTCCGCCTTCCAGACCCCAGCCTGCGTTCCCCTCCGAGCCCGGCCGTCCGCACCCCACGTCGCAGGAAAGCTCCTCCTTCTCAGACTCTTACTCGTCCAGAGGCGGACAGTCGTCCCGCGCGGCGTCTCCCCAGAATCTGGACGACGACAGCGCAGAAGAGAGGACTGGGGGCGTCCGAGCGCCCGCGTACTCGGCCGGTGCCAAGGACGCCACTCCGTCTCTTCCCAAGCACCGCCAGGTGGACGCTCAGGCAGGAAGCGCGGGCGATGGTCACCTGCGCAGGCCCGCGGGCAGGCCCGGCAGCCTGCACCCCTACGCCCGCACCAGGGTCCCGGGCAGAGCAGGCCCCCAGTGGGCCGGGAGGAAGGACGGGGCGTCCCAGGCCTCGCCAGCCAAAAAGGAGCCCCTGCCGTCCAAATCGCAGCAGTCAGTGTCAGCCGAGGAGGAGGATGAAGACGTGATGTTCTTTAAGGGAGGAAAGGACAAGGACCCGCAGTCTTCCTCTGCTCCGAAGTGGCCCTCCTCCTTCAGCCCCAGGGGCGGCAAACAAGTGGATGATCGGACCCTCGCTAAGGGGGAAACGGAGCCAGCTATTGTGCTGGCGCCCCCCAAGGTAGGCTCTCCGCGCGAGGAGAACGCCACCCCGGTGAAGCGGCCTCTTTCGCCACCTGCGGGCAGCCCCCCAAGAGCCTCGCACCTCCCGCCCAGACAGCCCGCTCGCAGCCCCGCCACCACCCCGAGCCCCACGGTGGGCACCCCCGCGCCGTCGCGGTTCACCACGCGCGCGCCCTCCCCGTCTGCCCCCACCACTCCGATGCTCTCCTTGCGCCAGCGGATGATGCACTCCAGGTTCCGGAACCCGTTCTCACGCGCGCCGGTGAGACCCCCTTCGAGAGCAGGTGAGTTGTTTATACCTGAACGTTGTCTTGACAGTTCTCAGCAGGGTTCATAGCAATTCCTAGAACCTTTTATCTTACTGAGCATCTGCTCCGTCTAGGCATTGGGTTAGGAGCTTTGAGATGTAAACGCGATCTCATCCTGGTAACCATCTCTTGGATTTGCATCGCTTCCCGGGTCTTCAGGTGAGGAAGCCGGGGTTTAGGGATCTGAGTGGCTTGCTGGAGGTGGCTGAGCGGCCGTTCCAATCACAACACCGACTCCACAACCCCCTGGTAGGTGTGTGTGCCTGCTTAGTCCTGGTTGACTCTTTCCGGAGCCCGGCAAGTTCCTCTGTCCATGGGATTCTCCAGGCAAGAATCCTGGCATGGGTTGCCATTGCTGTCCCATCGCGCTTCTTTGAGTTCCTTAAGCTCTCAATCTGTGAACGTGCGTCACAGCCATGATGCCAAACTCGGGTTCCTATGTTTTAGGTTTTTCCTGTGCCAGGGGGTATTAGGGAATCCACAGGAAGGATTANTGCTGTCCCATCACGCTTCTTTGAGTTCCTTAAGCTCTCAATCTGTGAACGTGCGTCACAGCCATGATGCCAAACTCGGGTTCCTATGTTTTAGGTTTTTCCTGTGCCAGGGGGTATTAGGGAATCCACAGGAAGGATTAGTTCCTGTGGAGGCTGAAACTTGCTCTGGTTATTCTGCATATAAACCTCTCAGCTAAAAATATCTGGGGACAAACTCAAATGTCTTGGGTGAGGATTGCTATGTTGCAATCAGTGAACATTGTTTAAAACCTCCAGAAAAGACTGAAAGACCATGGTCACACAGAGGAGTAACATGCCGATGTGTGACTTAGGTTTTGGACAGAACGTAGACAGCTGTGAGCTGGAGTCTACGTGGACCCCAGGGCAGGAGCTAAGGTATTTACCTGAAATCGGCATTCAGTTAAGTGGTGCCTTGCACTCCCCTTGCATGGATTTGGGGCAAAGTAGAACATTCTTGATTAAATGTACCAGTAGTTGTTAATCCATGCAATATACTNCCCAGGGCAGGAGCTAAGGTATTTACCTGAAATCGGCATTCAGTTAAGTGGTGCCTTGCACTCCCCTTGCATGGATTTGGGGCAAAGTAGAACATTCTTGATTAAATGTACCAGTAGTTGTTAATCCATGCAATATACTGTAAATTTAGCTCAATGTAAAGCCCTAGAACAGTGCCCCAACGAGGAGGTCAGTTTTCCATTAAAATGGACTGTTTTATGGAAACCTTGTTACCAAATTCAGACTCAAATTGAAGAAAGTAGGGAAAACCGCTGGACCATTCAGGTATGACCTAAATCAAATCCCTTATGATTATACAGTGGAAGTGANCATAGCTGTTGGGAAGCCCAGGCACTTTATCCAATGGGTCAAGCTAGAGCAGATGTTTCCAGTGGGGGCCTCAAGCAAGCTGCAGGTGATCAGAAAGGGCAGGAGGTGAAGAGAGAGGGCAGGTGCAAGGAACAGCCAGATTGCAACTAAAGGGCCTGCTACTTCCTCTCTGAGAAAATCCTTCTGTGGCTCCACTGAAGTCAGCAAGCTTTGAGTCAGGAGTGTGTGTTTATACTCGGCGATGGATGATCTAGAGCCGAGTCAGCTAGAGACGGTGGTTGCGTTCAGTATAATCTGCGGAGGAGAGCAGCACGGTATCTCATAGATGTCAGAGAGAATTTTCCCTGTCCTTCCAACTCTCCCTCCCTCCACCTTCCAGATGGCTAAAATAAAGCTACAACTACCACTGTCTTAAACTTCACCTGGAAATTTTACTTAGGCCAAACTCTCTCCCCCAATATTGTAGAAAACTGTGACTGGACCATGCTCTTCACGGACATTCTTATTTGTCATGTAGAAGTCACAGTTTTGGTCTATCTTTAGCTGATATATTTGAGCTATTGGTTCAAAATTCTGTTTAGTGTTTCTGTTTGAAATGATATGTTACTACTTCTGGGTGGTATAAAACCAACTTTCCAGGAGTGTTGAATTTACCAGGTTCTGTATTTTTTGTTTGTTTGGGAANTGTTTAGTGTTTCTGTTTGAAATGGTATGTTACTACTTCTGGGTGGTATAAAACCAACTTTCCAGGAGTGTTGAATTTACCAGGTTCTGTATTTTTTGTTTGTTTGGGAACTTGTAGGTTATAATGGAAGACCAAATGGAGAAGGGAGAGTACTTGCTGGTAGTAATGGAAAACCAAGTGGACAAAGAATTATCAATGGCCCTCAAGGAACAAAGTGGGTAGGGTAAACTTCTTTACACATACCAGTTGTTTTCATGCTGTTGGGAAGAGAAAAATGGTGGGTGTTGTGCAATAGAAAATGAAGCAGTCTTTTTTTCTTTAGTTTTAACCACTTGTATGTCAGTATACTTACACTGTATCATTTCTTCCAGTGCTCAGAAAAGGCTTTGATTCTCCTGAGAACTACTTTGCTTTCTTCTCATAGCTAATTAGGTCAGGCATGGGCATTTGTCTGACTCATTTGACTCATTGGAAAAGACCCTAATGCTTGGAAAGATTGAAGGTGTGAGGAGAAGGGGACAACTGAGGATGAGATGGGTTGGATGGCATCACCGACTCAATGGACATGAGTTTGAGTGAACTCTGGGAGTTGGTGATGGACGGGGAGGCCTAGCATGCTGCAGTCCGTGTGGTAGCAAAGAGTCAGACATGACTGAGCGACTCAACTGATACTAATGGGCATTTGTTCCCATTCTTCTTGACTGGTTAAGAAGGTCATGCAAATGTTTAGGCCAACCAGTCAGACAGAACCTGAGGCACAGCCTCCCCAATGAATTTCTGTTTTTCCACTCCTGTTAGCTTTATTTTTTCTTTATGATCGATTAAACAGAATACATATTTTCTGTAAATTATCTCAAATCCTCTGTAGGATTTGATAAAAGCAGGATAAAAGCAACTGAACCAAGACAAAAATCTCCAAATCAAATAGCACCTTTTAAATCTTCCAATAGTTCTTGTTTGACTGAAATAAAAAATAAGTATTAGTACTTTATGTATGTTTAAGCTAAATGACTTTAACTTCCTGGGGTTAAGGTAAATGTTTAAGAGTTTTTGGTGGGTTGAGGGTGATGGGACAGAACACTTAGAATGTTCAGACACTTAAAATATTTTTTTCAAAGAATCAAAAAAATTATTCATAGTAGAATTCCCAGTCAAAATTTCTCACTTATAGCAGTAAGATTTAGGAAAACATATTGATGAACTTCAAAGAATTTTCAGTCACAGGTGGCCTCAAGATACATTTTATCATTTCTCAAAGGAACAGAAATTTACAGAAGGAAGAATACATATGAAAGCAAAGTGTCATTGTCAACAATTTTGAATTGAAACCATATGGAGTAGATTTTGAAAGTAGGGTTTATTTATGTAAGTTTTATTTTAATTACTGAGATAGTACCCGACGAGTGGCCTGCTTGCAGGGGTTCCTCCAGTGACTTGATTGTTCAAAGTCATGGTTTTCAAACACTGATGAGCATCAGAATCCCTGAGGGCTTGTCAATATGGTTTGGTTGACACGAGGTAATTCTCATATCTGACAAGTTTCCAGGCGAGGTTGGGGAAGCTGGCCCAGGACCATATTCTGAGAATCATCAGTGTGGCACATGAGTTGTTTCTTTAACAGAGATAATAATACCTTTTGTCCAAGTTGTATAATTTCTTAGAACATAAGTGTGCTATATTAGGCTAATTATAAATAAAACTGGTCTTGATATTACAACTTTGACTTTTAACACACAGCAAAATGGAAACCTGTTGTGTTCATGGCAAGAAATTAAAACAATTCAGGGATATATTAAAAGATAATAAGCATCCCAGATCACTTCTCAGAAATAACCACTATTAATAGTTTGGGATATATCTGTCCAGAATTTTCTCTCTACACTTTTAAGCTTGTATATACAAGTGAATATACTTCATTTTGCAAATGATCAGTCCTTTAATCTAAGTCTGCATCAGGATATCTCATGATAAATTCAGAATTTCCAAATCCTTTTCACTAGCTTCACAGTATTTCACTGTATGGATGGGCCATGATTTATGATTTATTTAATCTCTTTCCTCCATTGATAAACAGTCATTTCCTGCTTTTGACATACAACATATTCAATGGTAAATGTATTTTGAACATCTTTTGAATATTTGAGAAAACTTGAAACAATTGTTATATGGATATCATGAATATGACTGTTTTGTACTTCATTCCTATTATATCTTATGAATGATGCTGACAAAAATAATGTTTCCTATTCGCCTATATTCATGTAGTTGGATTAATGTGAATATTTTGAAATGTTCAATATATCCTTTAATCTGTGTCATGGATTTAGGTCGTGGACCTTGATCGTGGGTTAGTATTGAATGCAGAAGGAAGGTACCTACAAGATTCACAAGGAAATCCTCTCCGGATTAAACTAGGCGGAGATGGTCGAACCATTGTGGGTAAGTGAGAATGGTCCTCATGAACAAAAGTGCCCTGAGTCATCGGAAGCGTAACAACTTCTCTCTTCCTCCTCTTCCTCATTTTTAATGGGGGCCCTTGGTCCAGTTACATTAACCTTGTGGAGATGAGGTGCCTCGGAAGGGGTGGAGCTTAGCTTCTTCCCTGATCCAGCTGTCTTCCTGCAGACTCCACCCTCTAGAGGAGGTGGCTCTTGACTTCATTCTTGGGATTGGGCAGTCCAGAGCAGACTTCAGCAACACCACTTCTAAAGCCAAACCCTGCCTGCTGCTTGTTTTTGTATAGCCTATGAGCTCAGAATAGCTTTTATGTTTTTAAATGATTGCAAAAAAAATCACAGAATAATATTTGTAGCATGTGAAGATTATATTACATTCCTAGTTTACTCTCCATACACAGAGTTTTCTTGGAACACAGAAACATGCATTTCTTGGTTTACTGTCTGTTTTTTGTTCTGCAGTGGCAGAATTGAATAGTGGCAACACAAAGCTTAAGCTATTTACTCTCTGGCTCTTTGCAGAATAACTTTACTACCACTGGTCCAAAGTAACACTGAAGTCCGTAGTGGTAGGAGTAAGGACAGGGAAAGAATCACTTTCCTTCCTAGAGACTTAGAGTTATTGCAGGTAATGAGGTATTCATATACTTTTGTAAGCTAGTGCAGAGTAATGGGCAATATAAAAAGCCCAGAAGTTTCTGGATAGTAGCAGGTACTGTGACCTCAGCTGGTATCCTTTTCATTATTTCTTTGCCTTTTGTTGATTATAGAATATAAGACATTGAGAAGATACTTTCCACTTGTTTTTTACTTGCTCGGATTGTTTCACCTGGCTGCATAGCTTTTATCTGCTTTTGTTTCAGATCTGGGAGGGACTCCTGTGGTGAGCCCTGATGGCCTCCCACTCTTCGGACAGGGGCGCCATGCCAAACCCTTGGCCAGTGCCCAGGATAAGCCCATTTTGAGTCTTGGAGGCAAGCCCCTGGTGGGCTTGGAGGTAATCAAAACAACCACCCGTGCCCCCATCACAACCACAAGACCCACCACCACCACCCGCCGGCCCACCACGACCCCTCGGCCCACCACGACCCCTCGGCCTACCACCACCACCACTCGCCCAACGACCACCCGAACCACGACCCAGAGAACCACCACCACCACCCCGGAGCCCACAACCCCTGTCCCCACCTGTTCCCCTGGGACCCTGGAACGGCACGACGAAGATGGCAACCTCATAATGGGCTCACATGGGGTTCCGGAGTGCTACCCTGAGGAAGGTAACCGTCTTCGTTCTGTTGGTAACTCATGTGGTCGAATAACATTTCAGAGGGGGTGTTTCAGAGCCTGCCGGGTACCATGAATGAGGCACACAACTTCAGATCTAAGTGGGCTTCCTCTGTTTTATCTGGCAACCCTTGTCCCCACCCGAGTCAAAAATTTGTCTGAAACATGAGACATTGTTAGTTTGGACCAGCATGTCCCGAAGTGTATTCCACTGGATATTAGTAGATCATGTGTGTGTGCCAAGTTGCTTCAGTCGAGTCCAACTCTTTGCGACCTTATGGTCTGTAGCCCACCAGGCTCCTCTGTCCATGGGATTCCCTAGGCAAGACTACTGGGGTGGGTTGCCATTTCCATTAGTAGATTAGTAGTTATTATAATAATAATTTAGAGAAAAGGTTCTGTGATTAGCTATGTGATTCAGACAAAGTTAAAGGACTGTTGGACTCTTAGCACTGAATAGTCTCATTGTGAATTTCCAAGAATAGTAGTATTTCCCAAGCATGTTTGAACAGCAGTCCCTCAGATGGTAAATGATAATGGTGATGGTAATGATGATGGTGATGGTAAATGGTGATGGTGATGGTAATCTGCCTGCAGTGCAGGAGACCCGGGTTTGATCCCTGGAGAAGGAAATGGCAACCTACTCCAGTATTCTTGCCTGGAGAATTCCATGGACAGAGGAGCCTGGCGGGCTACAGTCCATGGGATTGCAAAGAGGCAGACATAACAGAATGACTAACACTTTCACTTCTTTCCCTTTGAAAAATGCTTATGCTTACATGACTTGGCTCTCATAGGAGCGGGGCTGTCCACTGGCTAAGACTGAGCCCTTTCCTGGTCTGGGACACCCATTCCCAGCTGTCTTGTGCCCCTGCTGTGTCTTCTTACTGAGAACACCCCCCATTGCTCCCTTAAAGAACAGAACCTGGGGGCACTTGGGGCCAAGTCGCGATGGAGCCGAGATGCTCTCATCTTTTCTGCTTGTCCCTGTTCGAGCTGCTTGGGGTGAGGTCATCTGTATTTGCCTCAGGCTCCAGAAGGCAAATTCGTCTCCTTTCCCTCAGGTTGAAATGAATTGCCATGCAGGCTGTAAAGCTTCTGTCTTTCTAAGCTAGTGCAGAGTGAAGACCCTTCATTTCAGGAATCACACGTGTGCCCTGAATTCGTAGCACACCATCATTCAATCTGAACGTGAATGCTGTCTCCAAATTGAGAATTCTGTTTGAAATTAGTCTTTCCACGAAAAAGTTCCAAATGAACAGGAACATCTGATGTATCTGAAAAATTCACACCAAAGAACAGGAACACGTGAAGAAGAGGACAGTCGGGAAGAAAATTCTCACACCACCAATTAAAGGTGAGTACAGATTTGAATTGACCTTTGGGTTTCTGGTNGTAGATCATGTGTGTGTGCCAAGTTGCTTCAGTCGAGTCCAACTCTTTGCGACCTTATGCTCTGTAGCCCACCAGGCTCCTCTGTCCATGGGATTCCCTAGGCAAGACTACTGGGGTGGGTTGCCATTTCCATTAGTAGATTAGTAGTTATTATAATAATAATTTAGAGAAAAGGTTCTGTGATTAGCTATGTGATTCAGACAAAGTTAAAGGACTGTTGGACTCTTAGCACTGAATAGTCTCATTGTGAATTTCCAAGAATAGTAGTATTTCCCAAGCATGTTTGAACAGCAGTCCCTCAGATGGTAAATGATAATGGTGATGGTAATGATGATGGTGATGGTAAATGGTGATGGTGATGGTAATCTGCCTGCAGTGCAGGAGACCCAGGTTTGATCCCTGGAGAAGGAAATGGCAACCTACTCCAGTATTCTTGCCTGGAGAATTCCATGGACAGAGGAGCCTGGCGGGCTACAGTCCATGGGATTGCAAAGAGGCAGACATAACAGAATGACTAACACTTTCACTTCTTTCCCTTTGAAAAATGCTTATGCTTACATGACTTGGCTCTCATAGGAGCGGGGCTGTCCACTGGCTAAGACTGAGCCCTTTCCTGGTCTGGGACACCCATTCCCAGCTGTCCTGTGCCCCTGCTGTGTCTTCTTACTGAGAACACCCCCCATTGCTCCCTTAAAGAACAGAACCTGGGGGCACTTGGGGCCAAGTCGCGATGGAGCCGAGATGCTCTCATCTTTTCTGCTTGTCCCTGTTCGAGCTGCTTGGGGTGAGGTCATCTGTATTTGCCTCAGGCTCCAGAAGGCAAATTCGTCTCCTTTCCCTCAGGTTGAAATGAATTGCCATGCAGGCTGTAAAGCTTCTGTCTTTCTAAGCTAGTGCAGAGTGAAGACCCTTCATTTCAGGAATCACACGTGTGCCCTGAATTCGTAGCACACCATCATTCAATCTGAACGTGAATGCTGTCTCCAAATTGAGAATTCTGTTTGAAATTAGTCTTTCCACGAAAAAGTTCCAAATGAACAGGAACATCTGATGTATCTGAAAAATTCACACCAAAGAACAGGAACACGTGAAGAAGAGGACAGTCGGGAAGAAAATTCTCACACCACCAATTAAAGGTGAGTACAGATTTGAATTTACCTTTGGGTTTCTGGTATGAAAGTATCTTGTACTTTCCTTGACTTCTTCAGCATACACTGGTGTGGCTCTTATTTAACCGAAGTATGATTCAGTTCAGTTCAGTTCAGTCACTCAGTCGTGTTCGACTCTTTGCGACTCCATGAATCGCACGCCAGGCCTCCCTCTCCATCACCAACTCCCAGAGTTCACGCAAAATCATGTCCATCGAGTCAGTGATGCCATCCAGCCATCTCACCCTTGGTCGTCCCCTTCTCCTCACGCCCCCAATCCCTCCCAGCATCAGAGTCTTTTCCAGTGAGTCAGCTCTTTGCATGAGGTGGCCAAAGTACTGGAGTTTCAGCTTTTGCATCATTCCTTCCAAGGAAATCCCAGGACTGATCTCATTCAGAATGGACTGGTTGGATCTCCTTGCAGTCCAAGGGACTCTCAAGAGTCTTCTCCAACACCACAGTTCAAAAGCATCAATGCTTCAGCGCTCAGCCTTCTTCACAGTCCAACTCTCACATC
>SJYW01011758.1:171136-183359 GCA_006410735.1 Raphicerus campestris
CAGTCCTTCCAACGAATAATCAGGACTGATTTCCTTTAGGATTGACTGGCTTCCTCTCCTTGCAGTCCAAGGGACTCTCAAGAGTCTTCTCCAACACCACAGTTCAAAAGCATCAATTCTTCGGCGCCCAGCCTTCTTCACAGTCCAATTCTCACATCCATACATGACCACAGGAAAAACCATAGCCTTGACTAGACGGACCTTAGTGGGCAAAGTAATGTCTCTGCTTTTGAATATGCTATCTAGGTTGGTCATAACTTTTCTTCCAAGGAGTAAGCATCTTCTAATTTCATGGCTGCAGTCACCATCTGCAGTGATTTTGGAGCCCAAAAATAAAGTCTGACATTGTTTCCACTGTTTCCCCATCTATTTGCCATGAAGTGATGGGACTGGATGCCATGATCTTCATTTTCTGAATGTTGAGCTTTAAGCCAACTTTTGCACTCTCCTCTTTCACTTTCATCAAGAGGCTTTTTAGCTGCTCTTCACTTTCTGCCATAAGGGTGGTGTCATCTGCATATCTGAGGTTATTGATATTTCTCCCAGCAATCTTGATTCCAGCTTATGTTTCTTCCAGTCCCGCGTTTCTCATGATGTACTCTGCATATAAGTTAACTAAGCAGGGTGACAATATAGGTTTCTAGCCCTCCAATTTTAAAAATCATCTTTTTAAATATCTTAATCTTTGCTCTCCTGTTTATGTCAGTACCCTCTTTTCCTTGAAAATGCTGCTTTAACAGTGTTCTGGGAATAACCTTGTGTCATTAAATTATTCAGTAATTTATGCATCTTTTTCTAGATATCATAGTTATACATATTCCTGTATGCATAGATGCATATTATATGTTTATTTCTAGTGTACTGACACCCTTTCTCTCTTTACACACACACACACACACACACACACACACACACGCACAATTTTTTGCTTGCTATGACTTCTCTATTAAGTCATAAACTCCTTGCAGTAGAGACAGTATCCCCTGCTTCATCTCAGATTCCTTACGGTACCCAATTATGCATCTTTGGATATCTAAACCATACCTTAAGCCACAGGCATGCTCCGTTTTCTAACGGAGAAATTAGAAAGTCTTTTGAGAAGTCTTTTTACCGTGATCCTTGTTTTTCAGGTTCCATTTTGACAGTGGATCTGATGGTCTCGTGTGTGTTTGGAAATGTTATGAGCCAGCTGAACATCTTCAACAATTTGTAACATGACCTTGGGGCATGCTTTAGAAGAACATCAGTCATTATGGAAAACAGTTCTCTGCTGCCACAGCTCACTCACAAGACAGAAAATACAAAGAGAATAATTGAAAGTTCACTTGAGCTGGACCAACCAAATAATTTGCAAATATCTTTGGGTTTCAAATGACTGTAATTTATCTTCTCTCCAAACTTTTAATGAGAATCTATTTTAACGGTTTTTTTTTTAAAGTATCTCTGGAACTAAGACCCAAATATTTCACACTCTCTTTTTAAAATTTCAGGACTGTTTGGATAAAACCACTCAAAAAAAATACATATATAAACTGTACCACATGGTTGGTGGCTGGCTGCTACTTTTATGTGACGAGGTGGAAGCTTTTGACATCGATTTTGGGTTGACTTTAAAACATTCAGTTATATGTAGCTCCAGATACTCCAAATTGGCGTTCAGGTGGGGCAAATTCTGAGGGTCAGCTTTTCAAAAAAACAAAACAAAAATAAGTAAATCTGTTTCATTACAGCTGGAAGTGTTTTTGACTTGGAATCAAGATGGTGCTATTTTAGAAAAATTATCTCTGACTTTATTTGGTTTTAAAACAACAACAACAAAAGGAACACTAAATCACTCAGTAGGGTGTTTTCTTTTGCCAGAAGACTCAACTGTCACTTGTCTCAAGAAGTGATCCAAGTTCACGGGTGAAGGGCGTGGTTTCTGTGGTCTGGTTCTGGACCAGAGTGCTTCAGCCCTTTAAGGAATTGTACTCAGTCTCAGGAATCCATGCAGGATACCCTAGGCTTGCCCTCTTTCTCATTCACTGTGGGCTTCAGCAATTGTACCATTTATTCATTTTGACCTGACCCAAAATAATAACCAAATGAAATGACTCTGAGCTGATAATAAGCCACAAGAGGACTACGTTCTTGAAAGTTAATAGACAAGGGAAAGAAAATGGTGTCATGGAAAACAACAGCAAGATAACCCCAAATGTTAGGTGGTGTGAACTTGAAAACTCTGATTTAAACCAGCCCAGAAGTAATTCCTCTTGAATTCAAGCATATTGACATTGGAATGAACTGAAAAAAAAAATCTTGTCTAATCATTTTTCTCGAAATGCGCATCCTGAAGGGTGGATCTCTTACAACCTCTCTTTGATGACGTTTGCTGGCCACGTCAGAACACACCCAGCATCACCACCTCCATGGCGAGGCAGGTGGGATGCATCTCCTGGGCCTCTAGTGTCTGCAGGGCTTTCACTACGATCCCGGAGGGGCCAGATAGGCGAGATGAGGTCACAACTGTCCTCCGCTGGTGGAGCTGTTCTGGCAGCATCACATTCATGAAGTTTGAAGTAGGCTCAGAAAACTCTAACAGAAGGATTCTATTGGAATATTCAGCGGAATGATCTGTTATTTCCTAACCATAAATTCAAAATTGGTGCTTGTAATTTTTTAGTGAAAGAGGTTTATATACTTTTCTAGTTCAATTCCTCCTTCATTATGCTGCAGAATGATGATTCTAGTAAAGCGCCTGAAGATTTACAAGCAAAAAGACTGGTTTGTCCAACTTTTAAACAGTGGAGGCAGTTTGATGAAGTATAAAGTCTTTGGAGCCAATGCCTTGCAGTTCAGTTCTGTTTTTTAGCTCTTTGTCCTTTACCAGCTGTATGACTCCAGGCATGTTATAAATCCTTGGTGTCCTTGGCTGAGAAGTGATTATAATCAACCCCACATATCTGGAGATTTATGTGAGGATTACCTCAAACAATATATACCTGACAGTGCCCGATGCCCCGAAGGCATGTGATACATCCCACTTCCTGCTTCCTGTCTCCTCACTCACCCTCTCTGCCTCTTAAATGTGCCTTGGATTGAGAGTTCTGTATAATCTGCTGTGGCTTCAGGTCAAAGGAACTGAAGGAATTCTTCTGAACTGTTTTTTTTGAATTAGGAAATCTTTTGCCTCAATATTTCATCAACTGCAGAGAAAAGATCTTCTTTTTTAGCTGCATCTGTCTCCCCCAAACAGAGAAGTCATGTATGGATTTCCTCCCATCTTCCCAAAGCAGCTTCTGCTTAAAGCAATACCCAGCTCGTGGAGGCAAAAAACTCTTTTTGCTTCAGTCATTCACTTTTTTGAACCAAGTTTTCATCCATGCTCTTATCAGTGGTGTTGTTTTTAGTTGCTAAGTCATGTTCGACTCTTTTGTGACCCCTGTGGACTGTAAGATCTTCCCTAGTAGCTCAGCTGGTAAAGAATCCATCTGCAATGCAGGGGATCCAGGTTCAGTTCCTGGCTCGGGAAGATCTGCTGGAGAAGGGATAGGCTACTACTGTAAGTCACTTCAGTCGTGTCTGACTCTGCGACCCCATAGACAGCAGCCCACCAGGCTCCTCCGTCCCTGGGAGTCTCCAGGCAAGAACACTGGAGCAGGTTGCCATTTCCTTCTTCAATGCATGAAAGTGAAAAGTGAAAGTGAAGTTGCTCAGTCGTGTCTGACTCTTAGCGACCCCATGGACTGCAGCCTACTAGGCTCCTCCATCTATAGGATTTTCCAGGCAAGAGTACTGGAGTGGGGTGCCATTGCCTTCTCCGAGGGATAGTCTAACCACTCCAGTATTCTTGGGCTTCCTTGATGTTTCAGCTGGTAAAGGCTCCGCCTGCAATGCAGGAGACCTGGGTTCGATCCCCGGGTCAGGAATATCCCCTGGAGAAGGGAATGGCTACCCACTCCAATATTCTGGCCTNTGGGCTTCCTTGATGTTTCAGCTGGTAAAGGCTCCGCCTGCAATGCAGGAGACCTGGGTTCGATCCCCGGGTCAGGAATATCCCCTGGAGAAGGGAATGGCTACCCACTCCAATATTCTGGCCTGGAGAATTCCATGGACTGTATACAGTCCATGGGGTCACAAAGAGTCAGACACGACTGAGCCACTTTCACTTCACTTCATGGACTGTATCCCTCCACGCTCCTCTTTCTATGCTGTTTCTTAGGCAAGAATGCTGGCGTGAGATGCCATTTCTTCCTTCCGGAGATCTTCCTGACTCAGGGATCAAATCCATGTCTTCTGCGTCCCCTGAACTGCAGGTGGATTCTTTACTGCTGAGTCACTGGGGCTTCCCATTGAGCCACCTGGGAAGCCATTAATAACAGTCATTTGAACAATGGTTCTTATAATTAGGGCTTCCTGATGGATTAAGAAAATCACATATAAAAGTCTACAGATTGCATGTATAGGATAATTCTGTAGCCATAGCAGATCTAGTGGCTTTATAAGTAAGACAACTTGTTTGTAAAGAGATGTTTGTAATCACTGGGATATTATTTCCAAACTTCATAGGCAAGTTAAGAAGTTCTAATATTACGGATGTATCTCCTGAGTCACTGAGAGGGGGTGGAAGCTTAGAGGGAGCAGCGAAGCCAGAATAGAACAGAGGAGAGGCAGGAGGGCACCTGGATCATGTGAGCGGCAAGACCAGGGGATGGAGAGAATGAGTGAAAAATCAAAGTGTGAGTCTCTCAGTCGTGTCCAACTCTTTGCGACCCCATAGACTTGCAGCTCTTCAGGCTCCTCTGTCCATGGAGTTCTCCAGGCGAGAATACTGGAGTGGGTGGCCATTCCCTTCTCCAGGGGTCCTTTCCGACCCTGGGATCGAACCTGGGTCTCCCGCCTTGCCGGCAGATTCTCTACCGTCTGAGCCACCAAAAGCTGTAAACAAAGGAGTTCCCTCCCTCGGAGAATGTCTGTTCTCAGGCCTGCCCCCTTGCCCCTTCTTCCTCCCCCTTTCCCCTTCCGTCCCCTTCTTCCCTCCGTTCCCCCTNTGGATAAAATTGGGAAACAGGAAGAAAAATGGGGAGCTGAAGTGTTAAAGTTCAGTTGAAAAACCTTAATGGAGCACCCACATAGAAAAAATTGGGCTAGAATCCATGAAATAGAGAATAAACATGATCTAAAAGAATATATGCACACACACACACACACACACACACACACACACACACACACAACTGAATCACTTATCTGCACATCAAAATAAACACAATATTTTAAATTAACTATACTTCATTAAGGGGGCTTCCCCAGTGGCTCAGCAGTAAATAATCTGCCTGCAGTACAGAAGACACAGGTTTGATCCCTGGATTTGGAAAGATCTTCTGGAGGAGGGCATGGTAATCCACTCCAGTCTTCTTGCTTGAAGAATCCCATGGACAGAGGAGCCTGGTGGGGGCTATAGTCCGTAGGATTCCAAAGAGTCAGATATGACTGAAGCAACTTAGCCTGCATGCATACCTCATTGAAAATGAATAAAAAGAATAAACATCATCTACCGCTTAGAGTAATGAAAATAAAAACAAAAATAAGCAAATGAGAATTTAAAACTTTTGCACAGCAAGCGAAATCATTCAGTTCAGTTCAGTTCAGTCACTCAGTTGTGTCCGACTCTTTGCGACCCCATGAATCTCAGCACGCCAGGCCTCCCTGTTCATCACCATCTCTCAGAGTTCACTCAGACTCACGTCCATCGAGTCCGTGATGCCATCCAGCCATCTCATTCTCGGTGGTCCCCTTCTCCTCCTGCCCCCAATCCCTCCCAGCATCAGAGTCTTTTCCAATGAGTCAACTCTTCGCATGAGGTGGCCAAAGTACTGGAGCTTCAGCTTCAGCATCATTCCTTCCAAAGAAATCCCAGGTTGATCTCCTTCAGAATGGACTGGTTGGATCTCCTTGCAGTCCAAGGGACTCTCAAGAGTCTTCTCCAACACCACAGTTCAAAAGCATCAATTCTTCAGCGCTCAGCCTTCTTCATAGTCCAACTCTCACATCCATACATGACTACTGGAAAAACCATAGCCTTGACTAGACGGACCTTTGTTGACAAAGTAATGTCTCTGCTTTTGAATATACTATCTAGGTTGGTCATAACTTTTCTTCCAAGGANTCCTTTTCTATATTCCAAATACATTGATTAATATGTTCCCAGGTGCCTAAGGATATGGAGGCAATCATTGACTCAACAATGAGAAAAGCCCTATGCTAATTAAGACTCTCAAAATACTCCAAAACTCTCTGTGCTGTTTATGGTTGAGAGGTAGTAAACAATCATGTAGTGGCAGGAGTATGGATAATCCTGTCACACAAGCTAGTTTGCAGGCAGAGAGCTTTGACCTGAGACACCCTTGTCCCACCCAGGGCAGGGAATTAGGAGCAATTATTGGCACAACAAATGAAAAAATCCTTCACCAATATAATTCCTAATCAACCCACTATACTAATAATTTCTAGGTAGACTCTGGCTTTGGGGGTAGATGCTCGGAAACAGGGGGTTTCCTGAGGCTTGTGTATGCCAAGCCTCCTTCCTCCTGACCTTTGCCATGGGCGGAGTTCCTCACACTGGCTCCCGGCAACATTCTTTTTTATATTCTTTCCGATTGTGGTTTATCACAGGATATTTAACAGAGTTCTTTTGCTCTCCAGCAGGACTTTCATGTTTATTCACTCTGTATAATAATTTGCACCTGCTAACTCCAGCCTCCCGCCCCATGCCACCCCCACCCTTGCTAACCACAGGTCTGTCTCTGTGTCTGCAAGTCTGTTTTTATTTCGTCAGTCAGTCAGTTCAGTCACTCAGTTGTGTCCGATTCTCTGCGACCCCATGAATTGCAGCACGCCAGGCCTCCCTGTCCATCACCAACTCCCAGCGTTCACCCAAACTTGCGTCCATCGAGTCGGGGATGCCATCCAGCCATCTCATCCTCTGTTGCCCCCTTCTCCTCCTGCCCCCAGTCCCTCCCAGCTTCAGGGTCTTTTCCAATGAGTCAGCTCTTCGCATGAGGAGCTTTACGTAGGCAGGTTCGCTTGAGTCATATTTTAATTTCCGCGTGTAAGTGGTGTCAGATGGTGTTCACCTTTCTCTTCCTGACTTACCTCACTTCACGTGATAAGCTTTAGTGCCATCGCGCCGCTCCGGATGGCATTGTTTCATCCTTTTCACGGCCGGGTGCCGTTCCCAGTGTTCCATCATATATGTGCTCCGTCCCTTTACCGGTTCCTCTGCTGACGGATGTTTAGGCTGTTTCCATGTCTTTGCTATGTCAATAAGGCTCCTATGAACATAAAGCTACATTATAGGCCCAGACGTGGGATTGCTAGATCTCATTGTAGTTCTATTTTTAGTTTTTGGAGAAACCTCCATGTTGTTTTCCTTAGTGGCTGCACCAACTTATCTATTTCTACCAGCCGTGTAGGAGGGTTCCCTTTTCTCCACCCCCTTTCCAGCATTTGTTATTTGTAGACTTTTTGGTGATGGCCATTCTGACTGGTATGAGGGATACCTTGTATAGTTTTTGTCTGCAGCTCTCTAATAGCTAGTGATGGGACCAGACGCCATGATCTTCGTTTTCTGAGTGTTGAGCTTTAAGCCAACTTTTTCACTCTCCTCTTTCACTTTCATCAAGAGGCTTTTTAGCTCCTCTTCACTTTCTGTCATAAGAGTGGTGTCATCTGCATATCTGAGGTTATTGATATTTCTCCTGGCAATCTTGATTCCAGTTTGTGCTTCTTCCAGTCCAGCGTTTCTCATGATATACTCTGCATAGAAGTTAAATAAGCAGGGTGACAATATACAGCCTTGATGGACTCCTTTCCCTATTTGGAACCAGTCTGTTGTTCCATGTCCATTTCTAACCGTTGCTTCCTGACCTGCATATAGGTTTCTCCAGAGGCAGGTCAGGTGGTCTGGTATTCCCATCTCTTTCAGAATAGACTCCAGGAGTTGGTGATGGACAGGGAGACCTGGCGTGCTGCGATTCATGGGGTCGCAGAGTCGGACATGACTGAGCGACTGAACTGAACTGAACTGAATAGCTAGTGATATTGACCATCTTTTCGTGTACCTGTTAGCCTTGTGTATTTCTTCTGTGGATAAATGTCTAATTACGTTTTTTGCCCATTTTTCAATTGGGTTGTTTGTTTCTTTTGTTGTTGTTGAGTTGTATGAAGTGGCTAAACATTTTAATAGCTAGTAGTCAGCCTCTATGATGTAGAAGTTCAGATCATTCAAGAAAGATATATTTTACATGTTAATATCAGTTATAAGATCCATGGCTTCCTACATGGAGAAGTGGGTCACCAGCCAGAGGGCCATCTGGGAGTGAGTTTTTAGCCCTCAGTGTGAAATGTGCAGAACTTGTCTCAAGGGTACAAACAGTGTGTGTGTGTGCATTTCCTATTTTATATTCTCTGGTCTTGCTGGTAACAACCATCAGGAAAGCTTCCATCCTTGGTGGGTGAACGTGGGCAGAACACCAAGGACAGGATGGTTGCACTGTGGTGTGTTTGTAAACTGGCTGTCTGGGGAAGAAAAAAGTAACAACTGCTTTATGGTATTTGCCAATTTCAAGCTAGCCTGGCCTGCAGAATTGCTGATATTTAATGATCAGCTCTCTGAGGCCTGAAGTATGGCTCCAGCACACCATGTCACGTCCAGCCACCGTATTTCCACAGCAAAGTGTTCTGAATGATGTGACTTGGGCCTGAGGTCTCCCTTTTTTAAAAAAAAAATACAGTCAGAGGAACACAGAGGAGATTGGAACAAAATGCTCTCCTTAAACAGAACTGTTGAAAGGGACAGAGATTGGACAATAGCCTTGGGCACTGAGAGGCTTCTGAACTAGCAGAGAACTTTGCTCAGGGCCTGTTAATGCCCTGGGCTCACTTGAACTGAGCTTTCAAAAACTGTTACAAATTTCAGGATTCAGCAAATAAAAATATCAGGAAATTGAGAAAGCCCTTTTCTTAGCTCTTCCCTGATAGTAATGAAAAGTTGATTCATTAAACCAAGAACAAAACTAAAGAAAATAAAGCCAACATCCCTCTTTTTTAAACTGTGTTCAGAGTGCATGCTTTTATGGCACAGCCTCAGAGGCAGCTGAAGGAGGCCTTAGAGGTGTTTGGCCTCCTGGCTGCTTGTAAATCCTGGACTCCTGCTGCCCCTGCCCCCACAGCCTAGTTTTCTTGTGACAACTTTTGGTACCAAATTGATGTTGAGTTTTGAATACTGTCAGGGGATGGTTATGTGGGATGGTTTATTCATTCTTCCGATAGGTATGAATGAGTGTCCACGGCTCCCTCAGTGCCAGCTTACTGAGTGCTCAGGGCCAGGCCCCGGGCTCCAAAGAGGGAAGAGCGGAGGGGTGGGGGAGGGGCCTACGATACACCATGGCCCCTCGTGGTGCTCATCTGACAGAAACCGATGGTTTATAAACACGTAGGTGTGGACTTTCCCTGACCAGCATCCTGAGAGAGAAGCACCCTGTTCTGTGAGTGTGTGACGGGGGCCCTTTTTCCTGAGCTTGAGGATAAGGGGCGGCCAGGTGAGGCAGGTGCCCAGCATTTGACCTGGAGGAGGTAAGTGAGCGGTCAAGTTGCTTGAGGCAGGAAGCGTGTTGGGAAGCTGGTGTGTTTGAGGAAGAGCAGGAGGCTGATGCGGTCGGGGGGACGGAGGAGAGAGGGGGCTGGCGGCTGGACTGGTCGGTCGCAGGTCCCCCGAGGTTTGTGTCCTGTGTCCACCCACACTGGGGGCCCTGGGAGATGGACTGGGAGCAGCAGCGGCCACTGGGGCTTCTCCCCAGGTGTGACCTTCCCGTCTGTTGTTCTTTCGAGGGAGAGTGCGCGCTGGCTCCCTCCTACGAGGATTTCCTTCAGACCCCTCTGTGCCTGCATGTCTGCTAAGGTGCTTCAGTCATGTCCAGCTCTTTGTGACCCCAGGGACTGTAGCTCTCCAGGCAGTCCTGGCCTTGGGATTCTCCAGGCAAGACTACTGGCGTGTGTTGCCATGCCGTCCTCCAGGGGATGTTTCCAACCCAAGGATCAAACCCCCGTCTCTTGTGTCTCCTGCATTGGCAGGTGGTTTCTTTACCCCTAGCACCACCTGGGAAGCCTGAAGTATACAGATCTGTAATGGCACACCACCACCACTCCAGCACTCTTGCCTGGAAAATCCCAGGGATGGAGGAGCCTGCTGGGCTGCAGTCCATGGGGTCGCTAAGAGTCGCGCACAACTGAGCGACTTCACTTTCACTTTTCACTTTCATGCATTGGAGAAGGCAATGGCAACCCACTCCAGTGTTCTTGCCTGGAGAATCCCAGGCACGGGGGAGCCTGGTGGGCTGCCGTCTATGGGGTTGCACAGAGTCGGACACGACTGAAGCGACTTAGCAGCAGTAGCAGCGCCACCTGGGAAGCCTGAAGTATACAGATGTGTCACCATGGAACCTATTCAAAAGAAGGTGCCAGAAGCTTGTATAAGAAGGCAAGGTGTGAGATGCTTTTGTTACTTAGGTGAGATAGAGACACTTCAGGATATGAAATATATATTTTAGTCTATGGAAAAAAATTTAATGTGCTTTTCGAAAATTTTGCTTTTTTTATAATACCATATTGTTTTTCAGCTTGGCATGTGTAAACTTACTTTGACACAGTAGGTGGAGTTCAAATGGAAATACATCTTTAGAACTGGGCCACGTGGGCTTTGTGGAGGAATGGAATCATTGCGTGGCAGGAGGGTCGATTTGGAGAATACTTAGGTTTCAGTATAAAATAGAATGGATACAACTAAGAAACTGGAGTAGGCTCTCCCAGCCAAAGGGTCACCCCTCTGCCATCGCCTCTACTGCACAGGGTGCTTCCCTCTGCCAAGCTGGGGAAGTGGTACCAGGTTGCCTCCAGGGATGGCCTGAGAAAGATGCAGCAGAAATAAATGTCCATGGTAGCCTCTGAATATCAGTATCATACCCTAGGTTTCGATTTCCTATTTTTTTAAGGAAAAGGCGTCTGTAAAGTTTGACTGTTATCGTTGACTTATGCCAAACCCACTGTTTGAACTGCCAGGGGAGTTTGCCTTAAATAACTCCATGACCGCTGAGTTAGAAGTATGCACAATTGAGAACACACAAAGTGCTGAGTGAATTGAGATTTGGGAACTCATATGTTCTTAATTGTGCATATCTTTTTTTTTTTTTTAATGAAATTTTAAAAAGGTTTCGGTCCTAAATGAGATATGAATATACTTTCTTGAAAAGCTTAAGAGAAGACTTGGTTTTACCAAATGGACTTTTTCTTTGCTCTCTGTTCAATCAAACCCAAAGTCAAGTACCTCTGCGTAACTGTGAGGCCAGAGGCTCCCCTGGGGACCTCAGCTCGGATGCTCAGTAGGCTCGGCACCAGGGCAGAGGTGCAACAGACAGGCGCCTTTGCTCTCTGGGTGTGAATAGTTCTCCTTTCAAAACTTTAGTGCATCTTGATTAGTGCGTGTGATCTGTATGTCTGACTTAAGCATAGCATTTTGTAACACTGAAGTGTAGCTCCTGTTGCCCAGAAGCCAAGGCCCCTTCTAGACTCTCTGAGGTGGTGGACACACTCCCTGCCCAATTTTTTTTTTTAAACCCTCTTTCTTTACCTGGAGGCAGTTAGAGACTGTACGTATTAGTTGCTCAGTCATGTCTGACTCTTTGTGACCTCATGGATGGTAGCCTGCCAGGCTCCTCTGTCCATGGAATTCTCCAGGCAAGAACACTGGAGTGGGTTGTCATTTCCTTCTCCAGGGGATCTTCCTGACTCAGGGATCGAACCCAGGTCTTCTGCATTGTAGGCAGATTCTTTATCATCTGAGCCACCAGGGAAGCCCCAGTTAAGGACTAAGAGGGCACAGATAATACCTATAATCCCAGGGGGCTGGACAACATAGAGATTAACCATAGGTAGAGTAGGTTTCAACTGTGTTGGAACTGTATTTTCTCATCACTGCTTTTCATCCTGTAGCTCACGAGAGTCCAAAGTAAGATGCTCTTGGACTCCTGACCGAATTGGCTTATCTCCTTCTAGAAGAGCAGGCTGATTCAGGCCATGTGCTTTCTAGCACATTCTCTGTTCCAAGACAAAGATTAATCCCCAGCACCACTCCAGTACTCTTGCCTGGAAAAATCCCATGGACAGAGGA
This sequence comes from Raphicerus campestris, assembly GCA_006410735.1. Classification (NCBI taxonomy): domain Eukaryota; kingdom Metazoa; phylum Chordata; class Mammalia; order Artiodactyla; family Bovidae; genus Raphicerus; species Raphicerus campestris. Next base: position 183,342 of record SJYW01011758.1, read on the forward strand.
GCCTGGTAGGCTGTAGTC
>SJYW01011758.1:188005-198047 GCA_006410735.1 Raphicerus campestris
GCACATGATTGTTTACTACCTCTCAACCATAAACAGCACAGAGAGTTTTGGAGTATTTTGAGAGTCTTAATTAGCATATGGCTTTTCTCATTGTTGAGTCAATGATTGCCGCCAGGCCTCCATATCCTTAGGCACCTGGGAATATATTAATCAATGTATTTGGAATATAGAAAAGGAAATATAGTAGTTTTTGATGTTAGCAATACTAGGCTTTTTGAGTTAATGAATTTTCTCTTTTGTTATAAATCACTGTACTTTGTTATAAGTCGCTGTGTCCTTGCTATGTAAAAATGTAACTTTATCACTATCTTAAGACTAAATAGATCTTAAGGGGAACATTGGCGAAGGGTTTTCATTTGTTGGGCTGATGTTTGCTGCTTAATCTCCATATTCCCTGCCTTTATAATAAATATAACTAACATATAGGAGAAATAAGTATTAACCTTTAAGATTGAGTATGTTAACCTTGGGTTAAATAAATTCCTTTCTTGATTGTAACTCACTACACCCTCACCCTGTAAGAATGCAACTTTATTTGGAGGGTGGTGCCTGGTTTAAGAAAAAATACCCTTGGAAAAAATAAGTTTTTTGGTTATCACAAAGAAAGGGTCGTAAAATGTCAGCAGGCCTCATGGCCAGAAGATGATGTAAAACCCTTAAGACCTTTTTTTATGTAAAGCACCTGATTTTGATAAAGGTCAGGACTGCTGACCCCCGCATGACTCTGTATTTATCCCTATGTATAACAAAAGGTATATAAGCAAACCTAAAAAATAAAGAAATAGGATCAGTTTCTGGAAAGACTGATTCCCCCATGTCGTCTCTTTCTTGCTCCCCGTTTTTCTAGCTGAATTAATGTGGGTACTCACCAAGCCTGCTAATTATGCCTGGGCTTCTAAGATTGGACTGGGGTGGGGGGCCTCAGTGCCTCCTCTCCTTCGGGAGAACGGGAAGACGCCTGTGGCCTGCGTAGGTGGTGATTGGTATTCCATGTAAACCAAGTTATTCAGCCTCTTTTTCTCTGCTAATTTTCTAATCCCTCTCTATCTGTAATTAAATAAGTTTTTTCCAAGGACACCGACTCCATCCTCACCTTCTAATCACCCTGGATCCACCGGGGCTGGACCCCAGCAGAATGTGTCTATGTATGTATATATGTGCGTATGCACACACACACACACACACACACACACACACACACACACACACACGCACACATATATATAACTGAAACACTTTTGGGTACAGCAGAAATGAACAAATATGGTAAATCAACTATACTTCAATAAAAAATGCTCCTCAATTGCTGCTCCACTAATATCACACACGAAGCCCATGCTGCGTAAAGTCACCATGTTGGTGACTGCAAACAGATGGATTCCCTTTCAACACACAGAACAATCTTTCCTTTCCCAATGGTAGGTAGTTTCAGTCTCTGGAAANGGAAAGTTTGGAAATTCATGGATTTGCCTCAGGATGGAAAAGTGGGTGTATTTCAGAGATGGTTCCAAAAGCTCTGTACGGGAGCTGGTCCTGGCCGAGTAGACTGATTCCTCCAGCAATGGACCTGTGTGGCCAACTGCTCCTGACTCCTGCATGCTCACTCTGGCCCACGACCTCAGGGGCACCCAGCTGCAGGTGCAGGGCCAGGTCAGGAGACTGGATGCACCTACTGTGGTCTCAGCACACGGGGATGGTTAGAAACAACGTCAGGCTTTCTATACCGTTCGTATTTATCCATGCTTTCTTTAATTCAACAAACTTACATGACAACATGTGCCAGGGAGTGTGAATGAATAACATGTAGAGTTCATGCCCATCTCAGAGTTCACACTTCACCCTAAAACAGAACTGGAAGAGCTGGACATTTTAAAAAGCTTGGGGAAGTTACACGTAAGTCATGGGTGTTTCATGCTTGTTTCTCTGGGTGCTGTCATCTGCGCTGTGCTATGTCCGTGTGAAACCCAGCTGCTTCGAGACATGCTAAATTCCACTTCCAGCATTTCTGGGCTGCCGCCTTGTATAGGAAATATTTCTTTGGTGACCACTGCTCTGTTCTGTTTTTGATGCTGAATCAGAAAATGTAGTCTCTCTGTTGGGAATGNGGTCATGGATGTTTTATGCTTGTTTCTCTGGGTGCTGTCATCTCTGCTGTGCTCTGTCCGTGTGAAACCCAGCTGCTTCGAGACATGCTAAATTCCGCTTCCAGCATTTCTGGGCTGCCGCGTTGTATAGGAAATATTTCTTTGGTGACCACTGCTCTGTTCTGTTTTTGATGCTGAATCAGAAAATGTAGTCTCTCTATTGGGAATGTTCTGGTTAATGAAAAACAAATGGTGCCCTGAGAGGTACAAAGTTTGTTGACCGGTCCAAAGAGTCTTGGTAGAAAGTCAGGGCTTTGTCTATAGTCAGGATATCTCTGAGTTAATTTGTAATGATTGAGTTGGAAAATAGCTTGTAATCTGCTTCACGGGTCAAATACAAGGTGAATATCATTAGTACATCCATCCATACATCTGTAATAGCCAATTGTAATAAATCCTGACTAAGTTCCAGAGACCTTTCCAAGTACAGATTCAGACTTTGTTTTCATTTTTAAACCATTTTATTGAGCTATGATTAACATACAAGACCTGTATATAGTTAATATATAAAACTTGAGGTGTTTGGAGATGAATCTACCCTCATGAAACCATCACCATGATCTATGCCATAAACTTATATATCATCTTGAAAGCTTTTCTCCCACATTCTTTATGATTATTTTTGTGTGTAATAAGAGCACAGTGCAAGATCTACCCTCTTTGCAAGTTTCTAAGTCTATGATGCAGTGTTACTCTAGCCACTATGCCGTGTAGTGGATCTCTATGACTTACTCAGCTTGCATAACTGAAACTTTGTACCCGTCGATTGGTTTCCCTGGGGGCTCTGCGTGCAGTGCAGGAGACCTGGGTTTGATCCCTGGGTCAGGAAGATCCCCTGGAGAAGGGAATGGCTACCCATTCCAGTATTCTTGCCTAGAGAATTCCATGGACAGAGGAGCCTGGAGAGCCACAGTCCGTGGGGTCACAGAGAGTCTGAAGTGACTCAGCATGCATGAATTCATCCTTTGGTTGTTACCACTTCATTTTCTCCTCTCCCAGTCCCTGGCAGTCACCATTCTACTCTCTGCTTCCACGAAGTTCACTATTTTAGATTCCTCAGGTAAGTGCAATTATTAGAATTTGTGTTTTGAGACTGGTTTATTTCACATAGCATAACGCCCTCTGGGTTCCATGTCGTCACAAATGGCAGGATTTCCTTCCTCGAGGCTGAATAATATTCCTGTGTGAGTGTGTATATGCATATGTATAATGTGTTTTTATTCACTTGAAATTTTTTCTGTACAGTAGAATTCACTCTTTTTAGCGTACATCTCTATGAATCTTCATGAATTCATAGTCGTGTAATCACTGATACAATTAAATTCCATCACCCCCCAAATTCCTTTTCCCCCTCCCCAAGTTCTGTCACCAACTGGTCTGTCTTCTGTCTCTGTAATTTTGCCTTATTTAGCAAGCCACGTGACAGTGACTGCGCGGGTTTCTGAGTCTGGCTTCACTCTGAACGAGCATACCGCCTTTGAGACACATGGGTGGTGTTGCACACATCACGAGCTCATTCCTTTTGCTTCCTGAGTACTGTTTCTGCCTGTAAAGGTGAGGAAGTGTGATTATACATTTACCAAAAGGAAGAACGCTGAACTATTTTCTGATGTGTGGTGATTATGAATAAAGCTACTNGGCCACGTGACAGTGACTGCGTGGGTTTCTGAGTCTGGCTTCACTCTGAACGAGCATACCGCCTTTGAGACACATGGGTGGTATTGCACACATCACGAGCTCATTCCTTTTGCTTCCTGAGTACTGTTTCTGCCTGTAAAGGGGAGGAAGTGTGATTATACATTTACCAAAAGGAAGAACGCTGAACTATTTTCTGATGTGTGGTGATTATGAATAAAGCTACTATAAATGTTCATGGACAGGACACTGTGTGAACGTAAGCTTTTATTTCTCCAGAAGTGGACTTTCTTAGATATGCTAAGTGTATCAGTATCAGTTCAGTCACTCAGTCATGTCTGACTCTTTGTGACCCCCATGGACTGCAACACGACAGACCTCCCTGTCCTTCACCAACTCCCGGAGCCTACTCAAACTCATGTCCATCAGTTATGTGATGCCATCCAACCATCTCATCCTCTGTCGTCCCCTTCTCCTCCTGCCTTCAATCTTTCCCAGCATCAGGGGCTTTTCCAATGACTCAGTTCTTCAAATCAGGTGGCCAAAGTATTGGATCTTCAGCTTCAGCATCAGTCCTTTCAATGAATATTCAGGACTGAGTTCCTTTAGGATTGACTGGTTTGATCTCTTGCAGTCCAAGGGACTCTCAAGAGTTTTCTCCAACACCACAGTTCACAAACATCCAATTCTTTAGCACTCAGCTTTCTTTATGGTTCAACTCTCACATCCATACATGAATCCTGGAAAAACCATAGCTTTGACTAGATGGACCTTTGTTGGCAATATAATGTCTCTGCTTTTTAATATGCTGTCTAGGTTGGTCATAGGTTTTCTTCCAAGGAGCAAGTGTCTTTTAATTTCATGGCTGCAGTCACCATCTGCAGTGATTTTGGAATCCAAAAAAGTAAAGTCTGACACTGTTTCCATTGTTTCCCCATCTATTTGCCATGAAGTGATGGGACTGGATTCCAGGATCTTAGTTTCTTGAATGTTGGTTTTTAAGCCAGATTTTTCATTCTCCTGCTAAGTGTACATGTGTTTAAATTTGTGAGAAACTGTCAAACTGTTTTCCAAAGTGGAGTACCAGTTGCATTCTTATCAACATGTGTGAGAGTTTCAGTTGTTCTACATCTTTGTCAGCATCTGGATGTGTTCACTAAAAAATTTAGCCATTATAACAAGTATGGAGTCATATCTCATTGTGGTTTTAATTTGCATTTCTCTAATGGCTTCCCTGATAGCTCAGATGGTAAAGAGTCTGCTTGCTATGCAGGAGATGCAGGTTCAATCCCTGGGTTGGGAAGGAAATGGCAACCCTCTTCAGTATTCTTGCCTGGAGAACTCCATGGACAGAGGAGCCTGGCTTGCTACAGTTCAGGGAGTCACAAAGAGTTGGACACAACTGAACAACTTTCACTTTTCAATGGCTAATGATATTGACCATCTTTTTTATGTTCTTGTTTGCCATCCAAATATAGTAGAAGTGAAGTGTCTTTTAAATATATTTTGTCCATTTCTTTTAATTGAGTTGTTTACTTATTTTTGAGTTATAAAATGTTTTATATAGTCTGGAAATGAGTGTTTTGTCAGATACAGGATTAACATGTATTTTATTTCAGCGTGTGGCCTGACTTTTTCTTTTTTTTCTTTTAAAAAAATTTATTTATTCTAATTTGAGGCTAGTTACTTTACAATATTGTATTGGTTTTTGCCATACATTGACATGAATCAGCCATGGGTGTACATGTGTCCCCCATTCTAAACCCTCCCTCCCACCTCCTCCCCATCTCATCCCTCAGGGTCATCCCAGTGCACCAGCCCTGAGCACTCTGTCTCATGCATTGAACCTGGACTGGTGATCTGTTTCACATATGATAATATACATGTCTCAATGCTATTCTCTCAGATCATCCCACCCCCGCCTTCTCCCACAGAGTCCAAAAGTCTGTCTATCTCTGTGTTTGCTGTCTTGCATATAGGGTCATCGTTACCATCTTTCTAAATTCCATATATATGCATTAATATACTGTATTGGTGTTTTTCTTTCTGACTTACTTCATTCTGTATAGTAGGCTCCAGTTTCATCTACCTCATTAGAACTGATTCAAATGCATTCTTTTAAATAGCTGAGTAATATTCCATTGTGTATATGTACTACAGCTTTCTTATCCATTTGTCTGCCAATGGACATCTAGGTTGCTTCCATGTCCTGGCTATTGTAAACAGTGGTGCAGTGAACATTGGGGTACATGTGTCTCTTTAAATTCTGGTTTCCTCAGTGTGTATGCCCAGCAGTGGGATAGCTGGGCTGTATGGCAGTTCCATTCCCATTTTTTAAAGGAATGTCCACACTGTTCTCCATAGTGGCTGTACTAGTTTGCACTCCCACCCACAGTGTAAGAGGGTTCCCTTTTCTCTGCACCCTCTCCAGCATTTATTTGCTTGTAGACTTTTGGATCACAGCCATTCTGACCAGTGTGAGATGGTACCTTATTGTGGTTTTGATTTGCATTTCTCTGATAATGAGTGATGTTGAGCATCTTTTCATGTGTTTGTTAGCCATCTGTATTTCTTCTTTGGAGAAATGTCTGTTTAGTTCTTTGGCCTATTTTTTGATTGGGTCATTTATTTTTCTGGTATTGAGCTGCTTGAGATGGCTGGATGGCATCACGGACTCAATGGACGTGAGTCTGAGTGAACTCTGAGAGATGGTGATGAACATGGAGGCCTGGCATGCTGCAATTCATGGGGTTGTAAAGAATCGGACATGACTGAGTGACTGAACTGAACTGAGCTGCTGGTATATTTTTGAGATTAATTCTTTGTCAGTTGCTTCATTTGCTATTATTTTCTTCCATTCTGAAGGCTGTCTTTTCACCTTGCTAATAGTTTTCTTCATTGTGCAAAAGCTTTTAAGTTTAATTAGGTCCCATTTGTTTATTTTTGCTTTTATTTCCATTACTCTGGGAGTTGGGTCATAGAGGATCCTGCTGTGATTCACGTCAGAGTGTTTTGCCTATGTTTTCCTCCAGGAGTATTATAGTTTCTGGTCTTATATTTAGACCTTTAATCCATTTTGAGTTTATTTTTGTGTATGGTGTTAGAAAGTATTCTAGTTTCATATTTTCTCAACAGTGTTTTCTTTATAGCAGACATTGTAAATTTTGCACAAGTTCAACTTATCAAGTCTTTTTTATGAACTGTGATTTTAGTTAAATAGTTAAGAAATTATGACGATTTCCTCCTATAGCTCTTACTTGTAGGTCTATAATCCATTGTGAGTTAATTATTGTATAAAGTATGAGGCATAAGTTGAAACTCTTTTTCTCTGTATATGCGGATATGTTCCAATGCTATTTATTGAAAAGGCTAACCTTTCTCCATTCAGCTGCCTTTGTTGAAAATCAATTGATCATGTACATGTGTGTTATTTATGGACTCTATGTTCTGTTTCACTGGTTTATTTTTACATCAATACCACTGTCTTTTTTTTTTTGTAGCTTTGTAATAAATCTTGAAATTAGATAATGTGAGTTATCCAACTTTGCTCTTCTTTTGAAAAATTATTTTAGCTATTCAAATGCCTTCATCTTTCCATAGAAAATTTAGAATCAGCTTGTAAATTTCTAAAAAAAAAAATTATTATGTGATTTTGGTTGGCATTATACTGAATCTATGATGTGAAAATAATTCCTATCTTAACCATGTTGAGGCCCCAACCCGTGAATCTTTGTTTGCTGATACAGCTCTCACTTGGTTTCTATCATCAGCGCTTTNCAATTTCTAAAAAAAAAATTTATTATGTGATTTTGGTTGGCATTATACCAAATCTATGATGTGAAAATAATTCATATCTTAACCATGTTGAGGCCCCCAACCCGTGAATCTTTGTTTGCTGATACAGCTCTCACTTGGTTTCTATCATCAGCGCTTTTAGTTTCCAGTATACAAACCTTGTCTACTGGGCAGGGTCTCTGGCTGCAGCAGACCTGGGACACATGGCACGTGGTGTGAGCCCTCTGGGAGGAGGTCGCCGTTAGCCCCACTATGGAGCCAATGAGAAGACAACCCACAAACTGCAGAGCAATTACACCAAAGAAATTCTTGCATTGTTAAGAAAGTTCTAGGACCCACAACGGATTTCCCAACCTGGGGATCTGGCAAAGGGACTGAGAACCCCAGGGAATTTGACTTTGGAGGCCAGTGGGATTTGATTACACAGTTCCACAGGGCTGGAGAAACAAGATTCTTGGAGGGGACAAACAAAACCTTGTGTGCACCAGGACCCAGGAGAAAGGAGCAGTGTCCCCACAAGAGACTGAGCCAGACTTGCCTGTGAGTGTCCAGGAGTCTCTGGTGGAGGCGTCCGTATACAGTGGCCTGCTGTGGGGTCAGGGGCACTGAATACAAGAGCACGTGGATTAGTCCTTTTGAAAGAGGTCGCTGTTACCACGTTAACCTGTATAGTTTGGCCTCAGGCCAAACAACAGGGAAAGAACACAGCCCTGCCCATCAACAGAAAATTTGATTAAAGATTTACTGAGCATGGACCTGCCCATCAGAACAAGACCCAGATTCCCCAACAGGCAGTCTCTTCCATCAGGAGCTTCCACAAGATTCTTATCTTTATCCATCATAGGGCAGACAGAATGAAAACTGCCATCAGAGAAAACCAACCAAAATGATCATATAGACTATAGTCTTGTCTAATTCAATGAAACTACGAACCATGCCATATAGGGCCACCCATGTTGGATGGGTCATGGAGAGTTCTGACAAAATGTGGTCCACTGGAGAAGGGGATGGCAAACCACTTCAGTATTCTTGCCTTGGGAACCCCATGAATACTATGAAAAGGCAAAAAGATATGACACTGAAAGATGAATTCACCAGGTCAGTAGGTGCCCAATATGCTACTGGAGAAGAGTGGAGAAATAATTCCAGAAAGAATCAAGAGACAGAACTAAAGTGAAAACAATGCCCAGTTGTGGATGTGACTGGTGATGGAAGTAAAGTCTGATGCTGTAAAGAATAATAACGCATAGGAAACTGGAGTGTTAGATCCATGAATCAAGGTAAATTGGAAGTGGTCAAACAGGAGATGGCAAGGGCAAACATGGCCATTTTAGGAATCAGTGAACTAAAGTGAACTGGAATGGGCAAATTTAGTTCAGATGACCATTATATCTACTACTGTGGGCAAGAATCCCTTAGAAGAAATGCAGTAGCCCTCATAATCAACAAAAGAGCCCCAAATGCAGTACTTGGATGCAGTCTCAAAAATGATAGAATGATCTCTGTTTGTTTCCAAGGCAAACCATTCAATATTACAGTAATCCAAATCTATGCCCCAACCACTAATGCTGAAGAGGCTGAAGATGAATTGTTCGATGATGACCTATAAGACCTTGTAGAACTAACACACACACACACACACACACACACAAAAGATGTCCTTTTCATCATAGGGGACTTCAACACAAAAGTAGAAAGTCAAAGATCCTTGGAGTAACAGGCAAGTTTGGCCTTGGAGTACAAAATGAAGCAGGGCAAAGGATAACAGAGTTTTGCCAAGAGAACGCACTGCTCATAGCAAAGACCCTCTTCCAGTACCCCAGGAGATGACTTCATACATGGACATCACCATGTGGTTAATACTAAAATCAGATTGATTATAATCTTTGCAGTCTAAGGTGGATAAGCTCTNCCAAGAGAACGCACTGCTCATAGCAAAGACCCTCTTCCAGTACCACAAGAGATGACTTCATATATGGACATCACCATGTGGTTAATACTAAAATCAGATTGATTATAATCTTTGCAGTCTAAGGTGGATAAGCTCTATACAGTCAGCAAAAACAAGACCAGGAGCTGACTGTGGCTCAGATCATGAACTCCTTATTGCCAAAATTCAGACTTAAATTGAAGAAGGTAGGGAAAACCACTAGACCATTCAGGTATGACTTAAATGAAATCCATTAGATTATACAGTGGAAGTGACAAATAGAGTCAAAGGATTAGATCTGATAGACAGAGTGCCTGAAGAACTATGGGTGGAGGTTTGTGACATTGTACATGAGGCAGTGATCAATACTATCTTCAAGAAAGGCAAAATGGTTGTCTGAGGAGGTCTTACAAATAGATGTGAAAAGAAGAGAAATGAAAGGGAAAGGAGAAAAGGGATGATATACCCATCTGAATGCAGAGTTCCAAAGAATAGCAAGGAGAGATAAGAAAGCCTTCCTCAGTGATCAGTGCAAAGA
>SJYW01011772.1:0-13210 GCA_006410735.1 Raphicerus campestris
AGGAACAAAACCTGTCTGGGCAAATTCAAGGTAAGATTTGAATACCCAAAAGATCCTTAATTCTCTGAGAAGTATTCACCACATAAACACACTGCGTTACATTGGTGACGTCTGTCAATTATTGAAAAAAATAAAAATAGTACATGGTGATGGCAAAAATAGGAATCTACAAGCAGCTGATGGTTTTGATTAGCATGTTTGCAGTACATGGGATTTTATGAAGAGTGGTGACTCTAAGTGAATTAAAATCGTCCAAGCAGTCATGAAGAGCATGTTTTGGGTGAAAGCAAGTGGCTGAGTATGATCCACCACAGGTGAGGAGACTTCCTGTAGAGGTATATTCTTAAAAATGGTAGACCCTAGTCATATGTGATTATTTAAATTGATTAAAATTAAATAAGATTTAAAATTCAGTCTCTCAGTCTCACTCGCAGCATTTGAAGTGCTCAATGTAAACCAGTGGCTACTATACTGTGTGCAGCGCAGATATGGAACATTTCTATCAGTGCAGAGAATTCTGTTAGATGGTGCTGTTCTATAATCAGTCATTCCAAGTAAAATTTACATTTCTTTCTACTTCTGAATACATAGGCCACCTGGATAACCTGTGTGGGGGTGGGTGATGTTTGTGGGGATGGGGAGGAGTTAGAAAAATGGGCATACAGAATGGTCACATTTGGATTTACAGGGTCTCATCAGGGTCTTAGTCATCTCACTGTGCTTACTGAGATGTTATGGAGGCTGGGGACAGGGCTTGAGGAAGGTTGGTAGTCACCCAAAGGAACCGTTTGTTCTGAAACCCTGTGCTTTGGAATGTGAAGAATTTGGGTCTTATCTTCTGCAGCCCATACAGCATCTGACGTGGTGGTCAGGCCATCATCTCAAACTCATTGTCCAAAACTCAACCTTTGCTTTCTTTCTCCCATTCCACTATCATGAATATCTATTTTCAATATATTTTATGGTTGGTCTTTTACTGTTCATATTGTTAACATCTCCACCAGTATACTAGCCCTCTTCTCAGTCTCTAGGCCTTGAAATTGCTGGTTGAAAGGATACAGAATAAATGTCTTTGTAAACTGAAAATTATGTTAGGTTATTGTAAATACATTTAGATACAAATACATAAATCAAATACATTTGAGTCTTCTGTTTTGCTTTGTCATCAGGTTTAATGTGATATGATATTTCGATGCCTCCCAGCTAAAGACCAGCAGGAACACATTTATAGTTGAACAATTTGAGTTTATTATTCTTTGCAATGAAGGAGAACACACACAGTGAAGGAACTGTGGACCACACAAGTACGTGGATTATAGAAAAGGAATGTTAAAAGATTTGGGCTTGGGACTTCCCTGCTAGTCTGGTGCATGAGACTTTGCCTTCCAAAGTAGGTGGTGTGGGTTCGCTCCCTGGTTGGGGAAACTAAGGTCCCACGTGTCTTGTGGACAAAAACAAAACATTAAAAAAAAAAAAAGCAGCAGCAGCAACATGGTAACAAACTCAATAAAGAGTAAATAAAGGGACCACATTAAAAAAATTTTTTTAAGAGGTGGGCTTATTTTCGGTGATTTGGGTGAAGTTTTAAAGAAGCAGAGTTTTGATCTGAATTGGATACTGTCAGGAAGACGGTATTTCTATGACAGTATCTTAATAAACCTTTTGTATAGAGAGACTAGATTAGAGTGAGGTTAAAGCTGCAATTGCTGAAAACAAACAAAAAAACAAAGCAAAGGGGAAAACAAAACCCCCAAACTAGCAGTCACTCATACTAGCTAGGAGAGGGATATATGGTGATTTGTACAGTTATTTTGCTTTTGTCTGTGCTTAGGGAAAAAAATCATGACGTGGCCTTTGTTTTGTCTTAATCATGATCCCAGAGTGACAAGATCTCATGATCTCATCTGAAGTTGGCATTCCCTGAGATTTCTGGATGTCAAGAGATATTTTTTAGTACCCCCTTTTGGCCACAAGCCATTAATCCATGTTATCTAGATTGTCAACATTGCTCTGATTTTGATGATCAGGAATTTGTTTAGAGAATGTAGTCTGTAGTAGGACATGGGTTGGTCTCTCCTGCTCCACTTGCAGTAGAATGCATCATTGAATACTCTGGTGTGACACGGGCTGTGCAATAGCATTGAAGACTCCAGACAGGATGCACTGGCCAACTGCAAAACAAGTAATCAGACAAAACACAATGATTATTAGTCCTTGAATCAAGACTTGAAGTCAAGGGCTTGGATTATAAAAACCAGGCAATGAATCCAGCTGGGTTCACCTTTGAGCACCATACGACTTTTGTCAGAATCAAAGACAAGTTTTGGATCACCCTTGCTAGCTATTATTTTCCCTAATGTGAGAATAGCAAGTTACAAAGCCTATATGAATAGGGAGTCAGTTATTCTTCATGCGTGCGTGCATGGGTGTCTGTGTGTGTGTGTGTGTGTGTGTGTTAGTCACTCAGTCATGTCTGACTCTTTGCAACCCCATGGACTATAGCCCACGAGGCTCTTCTGTCCGTGGAATTCTTCAGGCAAGAACACTGGAGTGGGTTGCCATTCCCTTCTCCAGGGAATCTTCCCAGCCCAGGGACTGAACCCAGGTCTCCTGCATTGCAGGCAGATTCTTTACCATCTGAGCCACCAGAGAAGCCCTTCCTGTTGAGTTTTTAAAAGAAATTGGTTTGACTGTTACTGGATAATCCCCTCTCTAACCCCTCCCCCCTCCCCCACCGGTTTCTGGGAAACAAGATCTGCTGGAATGTTTAGTTTAACATATCACAAAGTGTCTAGCAATTATCCTGAACACCCAAGATAAGTTAGCATATGCCATATGGGTGTTATATAAGATGTTACATAACAAATAGTACCTCATTGTGGCATGGCCTCTATCAGGAGGATAAGCATCATTTATCACAACTAGAGAAAGCCGATTTTTTGTTCCTCAAGGAAAGTGATGTATTTAGCAGAACTTCCCTTGTGTGGCTCAGTTGGAAAAGAATCCATCTGCGGTGTAGGAGACCTGGGTTCGATCCCTGGGTTGGGAAGATGCCCTAGAGAAGGGAAAGGCTATCCACTCCAGTATTCTGGTCTGGAGAATTCCATGGACTGTAAAGTCCATGGGGTCGCAAAGAGTTGAACACGACTGAGTGACTTTCACTTTCAATCAGTTTCACAAAGCAGGCTGACTATCATGAACAAATGGAATACCATGAACAAATTTTACTATCAGGGTCAGAGTGGCCCCAATAATGGAGCCTACTCTTGACTGAGTAGGACTTGCCGATAGGATTATGATGACCTCTGTAGGAGTATTTTGCTGAGATGAGGTCAGTGTCCAATTTTTAACATCTGGAGGTTGGGATTAACGCTCTAAGGGAAACTGACAGATAGCATTTGTTTCTTTTGTCAGCAGGGTGTGATGGGGAATGTCAGATGTTTTTCCTTAAGTGGCAGAAGGAGACCACAGGAGTTAAAAAATAATACAACAAATATAAGGGGAGCTCACAGTAATGTGTTGGAAGACATCAGAATATAATGGTAGGCAATGTTATTAGTAAAGCGGGAGGAAAAGTTCCTAGAGAATCACAAAATTAATGTTATTCTGTCATCTTGGGGAGGAATCTGTCCACTTTCTAAAGTCAGTGACACCTGGAAAGCTGCTGCTGCTGCTGCTGCTAAGTCGCTTCAGTCATGTCCGATTCTGTGCGACCCCATAGAAGGCAGCCCACCAGGCTCCAGGCTCCCCCGTCCCTGGGATTCTCCAGGCAAGAACACTGGAGTGGGTTGCCATTTCCTTCTCCAATGCATGAAAGCGAAAAGTGAAAGGGAATTCGCTCAGTCGTGTCCGACTCTCAGTGACCCCATGGACTGCAGCCTACCAGGCTCCTCCGTCCATGGGATTCTCCAGGCAAGAGTACTGGAGTGGGGTGCCATTGCCTTCTCCTAAGAATCCTCAATTTAAGGTCTTCAGATGGAGTGGATACCCAGAATACAGGGGGATGTGATGAGGAACAACTCAAGGATCAGCACTCTGGAGTTTTACTGATGTTAGTTGTTAATAGTACCTGGTAAACTTTTTTCTTTCTTTCTTTCTTTTTTAACCTAGGCTCAAAGGCAGATTTTTCGGATGCATATTTCAGAAGACCGAGGAGTCTCCAGGTTCAAGGTCACGGAAAGGCTGTTCAGGTGAGTGTTTGGGAGATTTGCTCATATCTGTGTGATAAAGCTGGAAGTGTTGTATGAGTGCTTTCAATTAATTATTCTTATCAGCTTGTGAAAATGGTAGAATCAAAAATTGCAGATGAGATTCCCAAGTATATGGGCTGGCCTCATGTGAATTAATAAGTAGATAAACTATGATGGGGTTGATCTTACATACATTAAAGTTAATGGTAATATTTGAGGCCATGGAAAACTGTCCAAGGGCTTTACCAATTTTAGTTTTAGCATTCCATATTTATGATGGAATACATTTGCAATATATAAATGATCAGTCTATTTCTGTTTAACTTTGATAGATTGAGAAAATTATTTCATCTGAGTTTTAAAATAAAGTAATTCAAATTAATTTGGTATAACAAAAACATCTACCATATTCACAATGATTATTCTTTTCTTATTCCTAATATCTTCTTCTTCTCTCTCTCTCTCTCAATAACTGTTGCTGTACATTTATCAGTTTCTTTTGCATTCCCTAGCAACAAGCTAGGTTTATTTGAACCTAGTTGAAGCAAGTTTGGTCTGCTTGAACTTCTTTAAGGAGTTTAGTACTGTACTTCCTCTAGTGAGTTGGAAATAACGTATCCTATTTCTGTTTGTCAAGTTCACCAGTGATGTGTTATGGTGCTCTCCAAAGTTGTTTTGTTTTCTCTTCAATTTTGGTAAATGTTCCTTCCTTCTACTTTCTTGCATTCATTCTGTTATTCTAATTTCATATTTTGATTGCTTAGCCCATAAATTTGTGGTCTGTCTTCTTTTCTAATAAGCATTTGGTGTTTTAAATGTCCCTCAAACTACCACTTTTGTGTATCCCACAAGATTTTATAGGTGCTATTTTCATTATCATTTGGTTGTAATATTTCCTAATTTCTATTATGATTAATAATTACTATTTATCCCTTGTTGGTCATATGTATCACTTGATTCTGGCCATATCTTATTTTTTTTTTTAATGTTCCTATCCTAAGTGGTTTGTTTCTATTTTCCTTTGGGTTATTATTTCTTATCTCAATTGCACTGTGTTCAGAGAGCACTGTTTTATGCTTGAAAATTGTTGACATATATTTGTGGACTAGTGAATGATCTTTTCTAAATGTTCCATTGGTGCTCCCAAAGAATATATATTCTCTAATCTTTGGACCTAGTATTCTATACCTGCTCATTAGAACAAGATTTAATAGGGTTCTTCAAATCTCCCTTATCATTGCTAATACTTATTGTTTTCTTAATTGATCAGTCACTGAGAGATATACTAAAAGTTCCCACTCTAGGAATCTGCCAATTTCAAGTGAGTTTTTGGCATATGTATATTTGAGCCTTCAGAATTATAATCACAGTAATTAGCCCTGGATCCCTGTTTTTAATCATTTAAGAGCAAAAAGTCCACAGCTGCTTCCTTTTAACCTTTTCGTGCCCTCCTCTTTTTAAGATCATATAGTTCCATTTTGAATTTTTCCTAGTAATCTCTATTTTGCAGTTGTTTCTGTCATCTTATTTCTGCGTTCTATTGATTGGGAGGTTTTTTTTTTTTCCTATGCTTCTTATGTATTATTCTCTTTTATCTGTTTTCCATCGGATCAATTGAGTTTCTGTCAGATGGATTGAGTTTCCTTTAGTACTGTATTTCCTCTAGTGAGTTGGGAATAATGTATCCTATTGCTATTTGTCAAGTTCACCAGTGATGTTTTATCGTGCTCTCCAAAGTCGCCAAGTCAAGTGTCATGCTATGAGTAAAGTGTTGTTCATAGACTGCTTTATGCTTACCCAGTGTTCCATAGGGCAAAATTCAAGACATCAACAGAATCTATTGGACATCATGACAAAGATTTAAATCCAGTTGTTTTGATTTGAAGGTGGAAGGGTTGTAGTAGAGTAGAGCAGGGAAATGACATTTACTGAACAGCTTTAATATTCCAAGCACTTCATGTGCATTTTTCTCATTTGACCCTTGCAAACGCTATACTTGGTATGCATTCTTATATCCTTATTTGAAATGAGAAAAGTGAGAATCAGAGAGGTTAAGTAACCTTTCCCTTACACTAGCTAATAATTTCTGGAGTGACTCTAGGTCCCTTCGATGGTGAACTTCAGGGGTTTTCCAATATTCCACACTGTCTTCAAAGGTAGAAACAGAAAATGGAGCCACTGCAGCCTCTCATATTGAATAAGTTAAGCTTATGAGGTCCAGGGCTGTGTTCAACCCCAGCAAAGGGACCATTTATCTGTCTCACAACTCATCTTTTCTTTTTCCCTCAGAATTGCCACTGCCAGACAACTGCAGATAACCCATCTTCCATCGATTTTCACAGGAAAGAGAAAACTTACGTTTTACACCTTTCATGGGTTATATGCCATCGCTTGGTCCACCTTTACCTGCTACCTGTTGAAGTCTTGCTTCCTTAGAGAGACAGAGAGATGGTCTCTAGTGATTGCAACATGTACAGATATAAGAAGTATATACACAAATAGTGTGCAAGTTCTTGAATATTCACAGATACCTATTTCTTCATCAGTGTTTTACCTTCTTCCCAAAAGTTCATCTTAAGTCATTCACCTAACATCCTTGCTTAGCAAACCACTTCCTACCTGCTCACACCACACACACACACACACACACACACACNGCAACAAGCTAGGTTTATTTGAACCTAGTTGAAGCAAGTTTGGTCTGCTTGAACTTCTTTAAGGAGTTTAGTACTGTACTTCCTCTAGTGAGTTGGAAATAACGTATCCTATTTCTGTTTGTCAAGTTCACCAGTGATGTGTTATGGTGCTCTCCAAAGTTGTTTTGTTTTCTCTTCAATTTTGGTAAATGTTCCTTCCTTCTACTTTCTTGCATTCATTCTGTTATTCTAATTTCATATTTTGATTGCTTAGCCCATAAATTTGTGGTCTGTCTTCTTTTCTAATAAGCATTTGGTGTTTTAAATGTCCCTCAAACTACCACTTTTGTGTATCCCACAAGATTTTATAGGTGCTATTTTTATTATCATTTGGTTGTAATATTTCCTAATTTCTATTATGATTAATAATTACTATTTATCCCTTGTTGGTCATATGTATCACTTGATTCTGGCCATATCTTTTTTTTTTTTTTAATGTTCCTATCCTAAGTGGTTTGTTTCTATTTTCCTTTGGGTTATTATTTCTTATCTCAATTGCACTGTGTTCAGAGAGCACTGTTTTATGCTTGAAAATTGTTGACATATATTTGTGGACTAGTGAATGATCTTTTCTAAATGTTCCATTGGTGCTCCCAAAGAATATATATTCTCTAATCTTTGGACCTAGTATTCTATACCTGCTCATTAGAACAAGATTTAATAGGGTTCTTCAAATCTCCCTTATCATTGCTAATACTTACTGTTTTCTTAATTGATCAGTCACTGAGAGATATACTAAAAGTTCCCACTCTAGGAATCTGCCAATTTCAGTGAGTTTTTGGCATATGTATATTTGAGCCTTCAGAATTATAATCACAGTAATTAGCCCTGGATCCCTGTTTTTAATCATTTAAGAGCAGAAAGTCCACAGCTGCTTCCTTTTAACCTTTTCGTGCCCTCCTCTTTTTAAGATCATATAGTTCCATTTTGAATTTTTCCTAGTAATCTCTATTTTGCAGTTGTTTCTGTCATCTTATTTCTGCGTTCTATTGATTGGGAGGTTTTTTTTTTTTCCTATGCTTCTTATGTATTATTCTCTTTTATCTGTTTTCCATCGGATCAATTGAGTTTCTGTCAGATGGATTGAGTTTCCTTTAGTACTGTATTTCCTCTAGTGAGTTGGGAATAATGTATCCTATTGCTGTTTGTCAAGTTTACCAGTGATGTTTTATCGTGCTCTCCAAAGTCGCCAAGTCAAGTGTCATGCTATGAGTAAAGTGTTGTTCATAGACTGCTTTATGCTTACCCAGTGTTCCATAGGGCAAAATTCAAGACATCAACAGAATCTATTGGACATCATGACAAAGATTTAAATCCAGTTGTTTTGATTTGAAGGTGGAAGGGTTGTAGTAGAGTAGAGCAGGGAAATGACATTTACTGAACAGCTTTAATATTCCAAGCACTTCATGTGCATTTTTCTCATTTGACCCTTGCAAACGCTATACTTGGTATGCATTCTTATATCCTTATTTGAAATGAGAAAAGTGAGAATCAGAGAGGTTAAGTAACCTTTCCCTTACACTAGCTAATAATTTCTGGAGTGACTCTAGGTCCCTTCGATGGTGAACTTCAGGGGTTTTCCAATATTCCACACTGTCTTCAAAGGTAGAAACAGAAAATGGAGCCACTGCAGCCTCTCATATTGAATAAGTTAAGCTTATGAGGTCCAGGGCTGTGTTCAACCCCAGCAAAGGGACCATTTATCTGTCTCACAACTCATCTTTTCTTTTTCCCTCAGAATTGCCACTGCCAGACAACTGCAGATAACCCATCTTCCATCGATTTTCACAGGAAAGAGAAAACTTACGTTTTACACCTTTCATGGGTTATATGCCATCGCTTGGTCCACCTTTACCTGCTACCTGTTGAAGTCTTGCTTCCTTAGAGAGACAGAGAGATGGTCTCTAGTGATTGCAACATGTACAGATATAAGAAGTATATACACAAATAGTGTGCAAGTTCTTGAATATTCACAGATACCTATTTCTTCATCAGTGTTTTGCCTTCTTCCCAAAAGTTCATCTTAAGTCATTCACCTAACATCCTTGCTTAGCAAACCACTTCCTACCTGCTCACACCACACACACACACACACACACACACACACACACACACACTGGGGGAGGGGGCGAAAAGCCTTGGGTCCCATATCTGCAAAGTAAGGTAAGGAAAATTAGACAACAGAAAATAATAGTGACATGTAGTAGGTACTCAATACAGTGGAAATTTTTCATCATCTTTATTATAACATTGTTAGTGGAAATATTGCATTTTTGTGTACTCTTTCTACACTGAGAATCACAATGTAATTTTTTTTCTTCCAACCACCAAACACAATTTAGAAAACTCAAGAGTAGGAAACGCTATTGTGTTTACAGATATTTTTACTCTTTCTGCTGTTCCCTTTTCCTTTCTGACAATTCCTTCTTTTATCCTTTAATTTCTGTTTCAGGAACTTCCTTTAGTCTTTTTTTTTTTTTGTCTTTAAGTAGGTCTGCTGGCAACAAATTCTTTTAGTTTAGCTTTTCCTCATCTGAGAATGTGTTTATATTTCCCTTTCATTTCTGAAAGTTATTTTTTACCAGTTATGATTTTCTGGGAAGACAGTTCATTTATGTCAGCACTTGAGAAATGTTATACCACTTCCTTCAGGCCTCCATGGCTTCTGATGAAAAATCCACTGAGAGACATTTTTTATAGTCTCACAGGTCTCTGAGGCTCTGTTCACCTTTGTTTCCAGTTTATTTTCTCTCTCATAGTTGGACTGGGTAATTTCTATTGTTCTGACTTTAAGCTCGGAGTCTTTCCTTTCCTCTCCGTTTTGCTACTGAATCCATGCATTGAGCTGTTAACTGACTTTCACAAATATTTTTTCAGTTCTAAAATTTCCATTGGGATCTTCTTTGTATCCTCTATAAACTTTGCTGACTCTCTCTATTCTTTTTCATTTTTTCAAATGTTAGTAATTCCTCATTGAAGCATTTTAATGATAGCTGCTTTAAAATCCTTGTCAGGTAATTCTAACATCTGTGCCATTTTGGTGCTGGCATCAGTTGATTGTCTTTCCCATTCAAGTTGAGCTTTTACTGGTTTTTGGCATGATGAGTGATTTTCGATTTTATCCTTCCTGGACATTTTGGTTGATTTGAGAGTCTGGGTATTTATTCAATTCTTCTGTTTTAGCAGACTTCCTCTGACACTGTACCAGCAGGTGAAGGCAGGAGTGGAGGTCCTGGTTCCCCACTTAGGCCTGTGTTTATACCATGGGGGAGCGAGATGCCTCTGGCACTGCTCCCCATCTGGCCTGCACTGAAAGTGCATGGGATGCGGAGGGCTTGTTACCCCTAGGAAGTTGTATTTATTTCCTATTGTTACAGCAAGCAGGTAGCTAGGTATGAGCAGAGAAATGGGGGGCAGGGGCCAGGTGGCAGGAAACCATACATCTTGTAAACAGCGGGGGTCCATGGGCAGACAGAGGGAAGCAGGAACCTTCAGACTGAAGGGAGACTACACATTTTGGGTGGTAATGGATCTGAGTAGCAGACAAAGAAAGCTGGGGAACTGTGAGAATCTCCTGCATCCCAGTGGAAACTTTCCCTCATCTGTGCTCTCATTACAATAAGATTAGCCTTACAGATAAGGAGTACTCACCATGTACCGACACATGACACTTCTAATCTAAGCTAAATGGGGACAGAAATCACTCCTCGTCTTGGAAAAATGGAGCTGGGATGGAAGTCAAGGAAGTCAACTCCCAAACCCCTCCTTGCCTAGACAATATTCTGCCACTTCACTTGCTTACCCCTCAGAACAGGCTTGCCAATGAGGCCCAGGGCAGCAGCTCTTCACTTGTTTGCCTGCTCTCCCTCTGAGAATGTATCTTTGCTTAAATACACTTTCACTTTACTTTCTTAACCTCTCTGCTTCTGGTAGGGGAAACACGCTGACTGAAACTGCCCACCCTGGTCAGGCACCGTAGTAACCATTCACGTGAATTATTTTAAGACAGGAGGTCCTATTAAGGAACACGAAACTGATAAACCACTACCAACTGGAAGAGTTCAGGAAAGCTCAAAAGGAGACGCCACATGTCCTACCACCTCCCAGAACCCTCCTCGCTGGGATCCATNTTTTGCTACTGAATCCATGCATTGAGCTGTTAACTGACTTTCACAAATATTTTTTCAGTTCTAAAATTTCCATTGGGATCTTCTTTGTATCCTCTATAAACTTTGCTGACTCTCTCTATTCTTTTTCATTTTTTCAAATGTTAGTAATTCCTCATTGAAGCATTTTAATGATAGCTGCTTTAAAATCCTTGTCAGGTAATTCTAACATCTGTGCCATTTTGGTGCTGGCATCAGTTGATTGTCTTTCCCATTCAAGTTGAGCTTTTACTGGTTTTTGGCATGATGAGTGATTTTCGATTTTATCCTTCCTGGACATTTTGGTTGATTTGAGAGTCTGGGTATTTATTCAATTCTTCTGTTTTAGCAGACTTCCTCTGACACTGTACCAGCAGGTGAAGGCAGGAGTGGAGGTCCTGGTTCCCCACTTAGGCCTGTGTTTATACCATGGGGGAGCGAGATGCCTCTGGCACTGCTCCCCATCTGGCCTGCACTGAAAGTGCATGGGATGCGGAGGGCTTGTTACCCCTAGGAAGTTGTATTTATTTCCTATTGTTACAGCAAGCAGGTAGCTAGGTATGAGCAGAGAAATGGGGGGCAGGGGCCAGGTGGCAGGAAACCATACATCTTGTAAACAGCGGGGGTCCATGGGCAGACAGAGGGAAGCAGGAACCTTCAGACTGAAGGGAGACTACACATTTTGGGTGGTAATGGATCTGAGTAGCAGACAAAGAAAGCTGGGGAACTGTGAGAATCTCCTGCATCCCAGTGGAAACTTTCCCTCATCTGTGCTCTCATTACAATAAGATTAGCCTTACAGATAAGGAGTACTCACCATGTACCGACACATGACACTTCTAATCTAAGCTAAATGGGGACAGAAATCACTCCTCGTCTTGGAAAAATGGAGCTGGGATGGAAGTCAAGGAAGTCAACTCCCAAACCCCTCCTTGCCTAGACAATATTCTGCCACTTCACTTGCTTACCCCTCAGAAGAGGCTTGCCAATGAGGCCCAGGGCAGCAGCTCTTCACTTGTTTGCCTGCTCTCCCTCTGAGAATGTATCTTTGCTTAAATACACTTTCACTTTACTTTCTTAACCTCTCAGCTTCTGGTAGGGGAAACACGCTGACTGAAACTGCCCACCCTGGTCAGGCACCGTAGTAACCATTCACGTGAATTATTTTAAGACAGGAGGTCCTATTAAGGAACACGAAACTGATAAACCACTACCAACTGGAAGAGTTCAGGAAAGCTCAAAAGGAGACGCCACATGTCCTACCACCTCCCAGAACCCTCCTCGCTGGGATCCATCTTGGCTGAACAACACGTGTGCCACCAGGAAAGACCTTGAGTCAGAATGATTGGCCAGAGACAACCCAGAAACTAATCCCATTACCATAAAAAGTGGCAGAGCAGTTCTTCTGGGTTCCCTTACCCTACTGCTCTCCACCCAGGTGCCCCTTCCCAGTAAAGTCTCTTGTTTTGTCAGCATGTGTGTTTCCTTGGACAATTCATTTTCTTCCAAGGAGTAATTGTCTTCTTATTTCATGGCTGGAATCACCATCCGCAGTGATTTGGAGCCCCCAAAAATAAAGTCTGACACTGTTTCCGCTGTTTCCCCATCTATTTCCCATGAAGTGATGGGACCGGATGCCATGATCTTCGTTTTCTGAATATTGAGCTTTAAGCCAACTTTTTCACTCTCCTCTTTCACTTTCATCAAGAGGCTTTTTAGTTCCTCTTCACTTTCTGCCACAAGGGTGGTGTCATCTGCATATCTGAAGTTATTGATATTTCTCCCAGCAATCTTGATTCCAGTCCAGCGTTTCTTCCAGTCCAGCGTTTCTCATGATGTACTCTGCATATAAGTTAAATAAGCAGGGTAACAATATACAGCCTTGACGTAATCCTTTTCCTATTTGAAACCAGTGTTTTTCCATGCCTGGTTCTAACTGTTGCTTCCTGACCTGCATACAGATTTCTCAAGACACAGGTTAGGTGGTTGGTATTCCCATCTTTTCCAGAATTTTCCACAGTTTATTGTGATCCACACAGTCAAAGCCTTTGGCATAGTCAATAGAACAGAAATAGATGGTTTTCTGGAACTCTCTTGCTGTTTCCATAATCCAGCAAATATTGGCAATTTGATCTCTGGTTCCTCTGCCTTTTCTAAAACCAGCTTGAACATCAGGGAG
>SJYW01011772.1:18177-28439 GCA_006410735.1 Raphicerus campestris
TGCAGCACTTTCACAGCATCATCTTTCAGGATTTGAAATAGCTCAACTGGAATTCCATCACCTCCACTAGCTTTGTTCGTAGTGATGCTTTCTAAGGCCCACTTGACTTCACATTCCAGGATGTCTGGCTCTAGATGAGTGATCACACCATCGTGATTATCTGGGTCGTGAAGATCTTTTTTGTACAGTTCTTCTGTATATTCTTTCCACTTCTTCTCAATATCTTCTGCTTCTGTTAGGTCCATACCATTTCTGTCATTTATCGAGCCCATCTTTACATGAAATGTTCCCTTGGTATCTCTAATTTTCTTGAAGAGATCTCTAGTCTTTCCCATTCTGTTCTTTTCCTCTATTTCTTTGCACTGACCGTTGAAGAAGGCTTTCTTATCTCTTCTTGCTATTCTTTGGAACTCTGCATTCAGATGCTTATATCTTTCCTTTTCTCCTTTGCTTTTTGCCTCTCTTCTTTTCACATCTATTTGTAAGGCCTCCC
This sequence comes from Raphicerus campestris, assembly GCA_006410735.1. NCBI lineage: Eukaryota > Metazoa > Chordata > Mammalia > Artiodactyla > Bovidae > Raphicerus > Raphicerus campestris. Next base: position 18,671 of record SJYW01011772.1, read on the forward strand.
AGACAGTCATTTTGCCTTTTTGCATTTGTTTTCCATGGGGATGGTCTTGATCCCTGTGTCCTGTACAATGTCATGAACCTCATTCCATAGTTCATCAGGCACTCTATCTATCAGATCTAGGCCCTTAAATCTATTTCTCACTTCCACACTGGAGAAGGGAATGGCAAACCACTTCTGTATTCTTGCCTTGAGAACCCATGAACAGTATGAGGGAAGATAGTAGCAAATTAACTGACAAAGAATTAATCTCTAGAATATACAAGCACCTCAATACTAGAAAAACAAACAACCCAATCAAAAAGTGGGCAGTAGACCTAAACAGACATTTCTCCAAAGAAGCCGTGCAGATGGCTAATATACACTTCTAAGGAGGCTGAGCATCGCTCATTCTTAGAGAAATGCAAATCAACACAATGAGGTATCATCTCAGAACTGGTCAGAATGGCCATCATCAAAAAATCTACAAACAATAAATCTTGGAGAGGATATGGAGAAAAGGGAACTCTATTACACTGTTGGTGGGAATGCAAACTGATACAACCACTATGGAGAACAGTATAGAGAGTCCTTAAAACAAACAAACAAACAGGAAGAAAGCTACCACACAACCCAGCAATCCCACTACTGGGCATAGACTCTGAGGAAACCAAAACTGAAAAAGACACATGTATGCCAATGTTTATTGCAGCACTATTTACAATAGCTAGGAGATGGAAGCAACCTAGACATCCATGAGCAGATGAGTGGATAAGGAAGTTGTGGTACATATACACAATAGAATATTACTCAGTTTTAAAATGGAACTCATTTGAGTCCTAATGAGGTGGGTGAACCTAAAGCCTATTATACAGAGTGAAATGAGTCAGAGAAAGACAAATATCATACATTAACACATATATATGGAATCTAGAAAGATGGCACTGATGATCCTATGTGCAGGGCAGGAAAGAAAACACAGATGTAAAGAACAAACTTTCGGACTCAGTGGGAAAAGGAGAGGGCAAGATGATTGGAGAGACTAGCTTTGAAACATATACGTTACCATAAGTTAAACAGATAGCCATTGATGTATGATGCAGGGCACCTAAGGCCAGTGGTCTGTGAAGACCTGGAGGGATGCGATGGGGAGGGAAGTGAGAGGAAGGTTCAGGATAGAGGGGATACATGTATGCCTATGGCCAATTCATACTGATGTATGGCAAAAACCATCACAATATTGTAAGGTAATTATCCTCCAATTAAAATAAGTTAATTTAAAAAATAACTATACCACCATCAAAATGGGAAATAAACCTACTTTCCCTTCAGACACCTCACTAGGTTGTCTTTTGGCCCACTGGGAAGGATATCAACTGGATGGACTAAAAAGGAAAAACTTATCAAATACTGTACTTGGTATAGGCCTACCTACTTCCTGGGAGGTGTGGAAAAATGGCCCCGGTCAGGGCCACTTGAATTTAACAGCATTTTGCAGCTCAGTCTATACTGCAAACATGAGGGTAAATGCAAGGAGGTTCCCTATGTCCAGGCCTTTATGGCTCTCTACCAGGATTCTGAGAAAAGCAGAAAAGGTGAGCTCAGAGACCCTGATAAATGCCCTTTCAAAGTCCTCTTGGCATGGTCCAAGGTGGAAGACCCCCTGTGACATTCTCCTGACCCCCTCAGATCTGACAGAGGATGCTGGAAAGGGAAGTTCAGGCAGCCCCAGAAGTTGGGACCTGAGGGAAGGTCACCTACAGCCACCTCAGCTCCACCTCTTTCCCTCATGGGATTATGATCAGGAAGTAAGCCTTACCCTCCACAGGAGGAAAGGTCACCCTTGGACCAAAAAAAAGAAAAAAAATGTCCCCTAAGAGAGGTTCCAGATGGGGAAGGGGGAACCACATGAGTTCATGTTCCCTTTTCTATGAAAGACAGTACCCAATGCAGGGAACGATTGGGTTCATGTTCTGAAAACCCTCAAAAGTTTAGGGATGAATTTGAATATCTTAGCCTTAACTTCTCCCTCACCTGGAGGGATGTGATGGTCATTCTCACTCTGTGTTGTAATGATGAGGAGAAAGCTAGAATCTTAGGTCAGACTAGAAAGGTGGCTGATGAACAACAGTGGGTGGGTGCCAACCTGGCCCTTGCAGAAGAGGCAATCCCCTGTGCAGAGCCAGGTTGGGATCCCAACACAAGGATTCCCCAGGAAGGGAATCCTTAAGACACCTCATTACTTGCCTACTGCAGGGCATTACCCAGGGTGCCCGGAAGGCTGTTAATAAGATAAAATAAGTATTAAATAAGATGTAACAGGGAGAGAGTGAAAATCCACCCTTTTATTTTTGGGAAGGCTCACAGAGGCCTTTAAAATTTTTACCTAAGCAGGCAGACCTAAAAGGTATTGATTGAAGAGTCCTGCTGGCCCATTCCTTCATAACCCAGGCAGCCTCGGACCTAAGGAGAAAATTGCGAAAACTAGAAAAAGGGCCAGAGACATCGATTTCTGAGCTAGTTGTTGTTGTTTAGTCACTAAGTCATGTCCAACTCTTTTGCAACCCCATGGATTACAGCCCGCCAGGCTCCTCTGTCCATGGGATTTCCCATGCAGGAATACTGGAGCATGTTGCCATTTCCTTCTCCAAGGGATCTTCCAAGATCAGGAATCAAACCTAGGTCTCCTGCATTGGCAAGTGGATTTTTCACCACTGCACCACCTGGGAAGCCCAGTCCCACTATACAATTAAAAAAACAAAACAAACAAACAAACAAAAACAATGACCTCTCCATATTTTCATGGGAAAAGCTTCAAGACAAATTTGGTGAAATATTTTTAATTTGATTCAATTCATGTAAATGATAATAAGTATACATATTATGCTTTCTATGTACATGATAAGCCAGAAAAATTAATAAAACTTATAAACCAAATTTTTTCAATGGTGGTCATCTATGGGGAGGAGAGCAGAGTAAACTGTGTGTGGAAAGGTGTACCGGGTGAGAAGTGACATGTTTAAGGTGATATGTCAAACTTTATGCTATACATTTTTTTTTAAGTCTTTACGATAAGAATGAAGTTTTGGATCAGTTTTTTAAAAATAAAGAGCCCATAGAAAGTTGAAACCCAATAAATAATGAGACATGGATCTGCTACATTGTTTGAATACAGATAGCTGGGTACACATTTTCACTCTGAATGAGAACTCTGCTGTGTTGTATCATGGGAGAAGTCAATCTAAGTTAAAAAGATATCAGAGCAAAGTGAAACATTAATGTATTAAGGCCTTTTTTCATTTCTTGAACTTGGCGCAGAAACTGCCTCATGACGGTCTCACTAAGATACCCGTTTGTGGTACACCCCAGTGCTTTATCTTTATCACCTTTGACTTCTCGTCAGCATCTCCCCTCATTAAGCTAGAAACAAGAAAGACTGCCGCAACTGGATTAACTTAAATGTACTTCCTTTTTAACCTGGAAGAAGTCACCCTTCCTAAATTGGGGCTCTAATCCTCTAAACAGGGAATGAGGCACTTCTTTTCCAAGATCACCCTGAAAGAGAAAAATATTATTTAGAAAGGAATGTCCTTCTAAGTTTGGTGCTTTATATAGCAAACACAGAGTCTCAATCCCCTATGTTTGTTCTGTAATGTGTTATAAATGCCCTTGTCAGTGTTCCTCACTCAGGAAAAATCTGTTTTTCTTGACAAAGCATAAAATAATAAAGATTGATTATAGATTTAGATTTACTAGTAATAATAAAAAGAACTCGATTCAGAGTCTTTCCTGAAAGTTTCAGAAACATAATTATCAATATAGATTTCTATATTTATTTTCATATGGCCATGCGACTCCTGTCTTCAAACTCCTCTATTTTACTATCGTTGCCAGCAAATTCAATTCCCAATTAGAAATGTAGTTCCCGCCTAGTACTTGAGATCCTTTCCTTGATATTGGACACCTGGCAGTGTTATCTTATCCAACCATTCTAGCGGAATGCTATGGCACAGTCTATCACCTTAACATCTTTCAGGGTACTGAAATGATTAGTCTGCTACTATTTCTCCCTCTACTTAGTTAACACTTACTATATTGAATAGTTATTGTAAAAGACTAAGCACAGTAAGAAGATAGAAAAAACAGGCCTCTGCCATCGAGAAATGTGCTGTCCATTTGTGGAAAAAAGAATTATATTGAAATAGTAACTTAACAGACCATATTGATAAGCAAATACTCACACACACATACACCCATACACACACACACACACACACACACACACCCCAAGCAGGGTAAGAAATTTTGGAGTAAGAAACAGATAGAGGAAGTATGTAGGTATTTTAATTCAAAGTTAATAAATAAGGCCAGTGGTTCTGAAACATCTATTTGCTTAAGAATGATCATTTGAAAGGTAGCTAAGCTTAATGGTTAATTAACGGCTTGAATCATGGGGGCAGACTTCTCAATATAAAGCCCAATTTTGGTAATGATTAGTTGTAAGAACATGAAGTCATGACTTTTCTCTTATCCTTATTTTTCATCAGCAATGAATAAAGAAAAACAGTACTTTTTTGGAGGGAGGTAGGGTGGTGGTTACTATGAGGAATAAGTAAGTTAATTTTTAAAAAAAATAGCTTAAAAGAGTACTTGACCCACCGTAAGCACTTGATAAATCTTAATATTATAATTAGTATTATTGGAGCATTTATTCAAAATGTAAATTTCTTAGATCCCACCCTCAGAGTATTCTGATTCAATAATTGTAAGACAGTGCCCAGGAATTTACGTTTTTTACCATGCTGCCAGATGGCTGACACAGATGATATGGAAGCACTTTTGATAAAAACTAGGTTACACAGAAGCAGAATTAAGAATGACAAGTTGTAGAGCATGTTTTGCAAATTTCAATGTTTGCTACCCCTTTGTGTTATAAACCCCTTTGAGAAGTTAAGGAAAGTAAGTGTCCTTTAAAAAAATAAATACGTATTTGCAAACACTCACAATTTTGCATACAATCTCACCTAACTTATAACCCTCCTGAAGTTTGTTGATGAGTTCATAAGAAACTAACAGAAGAGGGTATTTGGGAGGAAGGATTCCCAAAGTTCTTGGTTAAGAGGCCATGAAATACTTCATACCCACAAGGATGGCTACAATCAAAAAGACAAAGGGAGTAAAACAAGGTTGGCGAGGATTTTTATTTTATTTTATATTTTATTTTACTTTTTGGCAAGGAACTAGAAATCTCATTCATTGGTAACGGGAATGTAAAATGATGCATCCACTCTGGAAACTGCCAAGGCAGTTCCCCAGTGTTAAATATTATAAAGTTACCATATGACCCAGCAGTTCCACTCCAAATACAATATATCCTCAAGAAAAAGAAAATGTATGTTCCTATAATGGTATTATTTATAATACCCCAAAAGGGGAGACAATGCAAATGTCCATCAACCAATGGGTGGATAAATAAATGTGGTACATACCTATACAATGGGATATTTGTTAATAAAAAGACACTTGTTACAACATAGATGAACCTTGAAAACATACTAAGTGAAAGAAATCAGTCACAAAAGACCACATATTATGTAATTCCATTTATATAAAATGCCCTGAATATGCAAATCCTTAATGACAGGAAGTAGATTAGTAGTTGTTACCTAGGGCTAAGGGGAGAGAAAAAGAAGAAAATAAGAGTGACTGCTAACAGAAAAGGGTTTCATTTTGTGGTGATGATGAATATGTTATAAATTCCGAGTGTAGTGATGGTTTGCACAATACTGTGAATATACTAAAAACAATTGAATTTACACTTTAAATGGGTGAATTTCATGGTATACAAATTATCTCTCAATAGAGATGTTGGGCAAAAAGGAAGAAACCATGAAACAGATTGATTAGGACAGAGCCCCAGTCTAGGGGGGAAAAAGGGATTAAGAGTGAAGAGAGGTTAAGGCGAGAGAACGCAGACTTGGAAGTCATCTGGATATTGATGACAGGTGAAACGTTAAACTGACTCTTATATAAGAGGACCTGAAAAGCTGAGAAATTAAAGTAGGGCCCAGAGGGATTCCTACACTTCCTCTGAGGAAAGCCAGAGAAGGCAAAACTACTTGAAAATGGAATAAAATATATAGCACTGTCACAAAAGTCAAGGAGGAATTTTAAGGAGAGGTAATCAGTGGTAATGTCAAAATATCATGATATTAAAATACTCTACTATTAATCAGATTGAAGTATTTGTCTGTAACTGTGGAATCTTAACCCAAAATTGTCAACAATTTTATTCTCCTTACTCATGTACTTAGGTAACTTTGAAAAAAGAAAAGAATGATGACATCTTTTAGTAGTGAAGGTAAATACACAGTATGAGTTTACTTGCTACTACAAAATAAACACTACTGAGCTAAACCCAAATAGATTATATCCCAAGTGAGCTGATAATACAGAAATTCAGTTACATACCTATGTTTAAACATGTAAAACACAATTTCAATAGTTTTGAAATTTCAAATCTACTTAGCAACATATTGATGTGTGGTAAAATGTAAAAACATCTCTTTTTTAAACCACTAAGAAATACCAAACTTTGAATTATATTTTAAAATAAGTAGAACTCTGCTTTAAATCTGAGTTATATTTATATAAAAATCAGACTGCTATGAATTGGATGTACTTAACTGTGTGAGTACTTTGAAAATTAAAAATACACACAAAGAGTTAGCATTTAACACTATCAGATTTCCAAAATAAGTGAATTCATAATCTAAAACAAAATACTTATATCTTTATAAGATAAATCCACTGGGTAAATGTAGAAAAATATTTTAAATACACATGATTTGGACATAATATTTTATATTATCCAACTTATTCTTCCTCTCCATTAGGAATTACTATTTCTAATGAATATATGAGAGTGATTCTGTCATCAACTTTGTAAAAACTTTATAAAATATGGCAGAATACAAATTAAAAAAAACATGGCCATCATTAAGGTAAATCAGNATATTAAAATACTCTACTATTAATCAGATTGAAGTATTTGTCTGTAACTGTGGAATCTTAACCCAAAATTGTCAACAATTTTATTCTCCTTACTCATGTACTTAGGTAACTTTGAAAAAAGAAAAGAATGATGACATCTTTTAGTAGTGAAGGTAAATACACAGTATGAGTTTACTTGCTACTACAAAATAAACACTACTGAGCTAAACCCAAATAGATTATATCCCAAGTGAGCTGATAATACAGAAATTCAGTTACATACCTATGTTTAAACATGTAAAACACAATTTCAATAGTTTTGAAATTTCAAATCTAATTAGCAACATATTGATGAGTGGTAAAATGTAAAAACATCTCTTTTTTAAACCACTAAGAAATACCAAACTTTGAATTATATTTTAAAATAAGTAGAACTCTGCTTTAAATCTGAGTTATATTTATATAAAAATCAGACTGCTATGAATTGGATGTACTTAACTGTGTGAGTACTTTGAAAATTAAAAATACACACAAAGAGTTAGCATTTAACACTATCAGATTTCCAAAATAAGTGAATTCATAATCTAAAACAAAATACTTATATCTTTATAAGATAAATCCACTGGGTAAATGTAGAAAAATATTTTAAATACACATGATTTGGACATAATATTTTATATTATCCAACTTATTCTTCCTCTCCATTAGGAATTACTGTTTCTAATGAATATATGAGAGTGATTCTGTCATCAACTTTGTAAAAACTTTATAAAATATGGCAGAATACAAATTAAAAAAAACATGGCCATCATTAAGGTAAATCAGCAACAAAAAATTCATGGATACTGTGCTCTCACTTTAGACAATGGAGAGGTCCAGGAGACACTACTCAACTGACACTGGCTCCAGCCATGATCAGTTGAACTTCAGAGGTATAAAGTGCCACAGAAGATGACTGTAGCCATGTTTTCACAACTTTCAGTGGCCATGTCAGAATAGCTCCCACTGTACCACCACACCACACCCTCCGGCAAAGAGATGAGCTAATGGAGAAGGCAAATAGTGTTTTTCAATAGGGACTGGGAGGAGGAGGTCCAAAGGGAGAAAAGAGAAGCCCTAAAGGATAGAAGGATAGAGAAGCGATCCAAGCCTTAGCCCAACAACAGGCTAAAATCTTGGCCTTGGTTCACCATACCACTGTGCAAGAGTCATGAAGAGAGTGAGAAAGAAAAAAGGATCCTAGGGATCCACCACTGATAGGCACCCAGTGTGCCTACTGCCAAGAGGATGGACATTGGAAAGGGGACTGTCCATATCACCCTAAGGGAAGGCGTGTTGAGACCCCTACACCTGCTCTGTCTGTGTTAGGCCTAGGAGACCAGGGCTGAGGATGTCCAACAGCCTGAGAACAGCTCCCCTCCCCTCCATAGGAAAGGTGAGATCCAGATCATTCCTCTCGACCCTTGTGAACTCCTTTAGGATGGGCAGGGGCGGGGGGCTGCCTTCTCTATTCTTCCCTTCCGATTAGGACCTTTTAGATTCCTTGATTAAAATGGTGACGGGGGTGGAGGGAAAATCCCAAAGTCGAAATTTTACTAAGCCCCTCCATTGTAAGGTGGGTAATTGGCAAGGGACCCATCCCTTTTTATACATCCCTGGTTGCCCTGCTCCCCTACTGGGGAGAGACTTACTTTGTTGCCTCCAGACCAGAGTGAGGTGGGGAAAACTAGAAACCGATAAATTCCTTGGTCTGGTGTCTGAACATTTGCAGTCAGACATAGGAAAGGAGGATTCCCTCCTTGTCTCAGATGAGGTCAATCCCCAGGTGTGGGGTGTCTCCAGCCCCTGGCCCAGCCATAAATGTTTCATCAGTGAAGATTCTCCTGAGGCCAAATACTCCCCTTCCACTGGAAAAGAAAATACTCCTTAAAACCAGAAGCTCTTGAGGGCCTTAGAACACTCACTAGTTAACAAACACCAGGATACTGGAATCCTAATCACTTGTGAGTCTTCCTGAAACACTCCTATCCTGCCTGTTAAGAAGCCAGATGGGTCTTATTGACTTATCCAGGATCTAAGAGCAGTTAAAGAGGCCGTGGGTCCCATTCTCCCTATAGTCCTGAACCCTTATACCCTCCTATCCCAAGTCCCAGGAACTACTAAGTGTTGGACTTTAAGGATGCTTTCTTTTACATTCCTCTCCATCCTGTGTCCCTAGAGCTCTTTGCCTTTGAGTGGTGGGCCCTGGGAACAAGGGAGGTCATACAACCTTGCTGGACATGACTAACACAGGGGTTTAAAGATAGCCCCCATATTTTCAGGACTTCCTTGGGGAAAGAACTAAGACAATTAACCTTAGCAAGCAGTAACCTAATACAATGTAGTGATGACTTGCTCATAACAAGCCCAGGTTTTACCAGCTCTCAAATGGATACTATAAAAATCTTAAATTTTCTTTATGAAAAGGGATATAGGGTATCCTCTAAGAAGGCTGAGATTCAGTTCAGTTCAGTCACTTAGTCGTGTCTGACTTTTTGCAACCCCATGAATCGCAGCATGCCAGGCTTCCCTGGCCATCACCAACTCCTGGAGTTCACTCAGACTCACGTCCATCGAGTCAATGATGCCATCCAGCCATCTCATCCTCCGTCGTCCCCTTCTCCTCCTGCCCCCAATCACTCCCAGCATCAGAGTCTTTTGCAATGAGTCAACTCTTCGCAACAGGTGGCCAAAGTACTGGAGTTTCAGCTTTAGCATCATTCCTTCCAAAGGAATCCCAGGGTTGATCTCCTTCAGAATG